>JAHWFP010103023.1:26252-38731 GCA_023313725.1 Lithobius niger | reverse complement strand
ACTCAAGTAAACCAACCCCCACTCAAGTAAACCAATCCCCACTCAAGTAAACCTACTCCCATTCAAGTAAACCTACCCCATTCAAGTAAACCTACCCCCATTCAAGAAAACCCCTACCCCCACTCGAGTAAACCTACCCTTACTCGAGTAAACCTACCCTCACTCGAGTAAACCTACCCTCAAGTAAACCTACCCTCACTCAAGTAAACCTACCTCGTTCACTGACAAGGTTTATTTGAATGTGAGGTTTACTTGGATGGAAGGTTTACTTGATTGGAAGGAGGTTTACTTGAGTTGGGAGGTTTACTTGGGAGGTTTCCTGCACACCGGAAGTAAGGTCATCCACTTCAGCTTCGCCCATGCAAACCGGAAGTCCACTTCGGCGGCCCCTTTTCATCATTCTGGAGGATGAGGGAAAAGCACTTTTTGCTACCATTTGAGTCCTTTTGGTATCTCCAAAACTGTGCGAACCGGAAGTGCAGCTATATTCCAAGATGGTAACGCCCAAGAACTGACGACATTATTGGGGGATCTCAAATGGAGGGGTGGGGGCGTGCAAATTGCTCTTCGAGCTTTCACATTGTGAGAATTCTCAAATGTACCGAAGCATGAAAATGACGAATTAGTAATATTAGATAGTTACAAAATTGGAGTGCTTTTTAAAAGTGATAACATTGTTTTTTTCCACACCACTCAGGAGGTAAAGCATGCGGCCCATTTTTTTAATGTCGCTTCCCCAGTAGCCCTAAATCCACGTGGCTCGGAGATGATCATAATCTGGTCTCACGAGCTCGTCTTTTTTCTAATCTAATTTTTCTTTCATCCTCCGTTTCGTTTTCTAGAATTTTTCTTTTACTAGCCACCATTTTTTCTAGTCTAGCCACTCTTTGCTCCTTCGTTTCTATATTTTGAGCTTTTCTTGTTTTAGGAGCCAGTTTCTCTAGTCTAGCCGCTCTTGGCTCCGTCGTTTCTAGAGCTTGAGCTTTTCTTTTACTAGCTGTTTTTTTCTGTAACCTAGCTTCTCTCCGCACCTTCGTTTTTAGCGAGCGAGCTTTTTCTTCCACGCCTCGAAATCCTCCAACTTATTCCGGCGGTTCTCCAATACGGCAAACCTGCGGACGGCCTTCTCGTTCTCCTCGGCTATTTTCGTTTCGGTCAGTCTTTGCGCTTCTCGCGCTTCCAACTGGAGGGACAGTTTTTCTTCTCCCTCCTCGTCGCTCATTACGTCCACATCCTAGTCGAAATCGTCCACATATTCGTCCCAAGCACCGGTGTCATAGTGACCGATGGGTAGCGCAGCTTCGCCCTTGTCCAGGATGTACCTCTTGTTGTAAGGCGAGAGGAGGGATTTGGATATTCTAACGGTACTCAGTTCGTGGCCGACGCTGGAATTCTTTGTCCAGCTTCCCTTCTGAGGAGGTGACGCAGAATTTAGGGCCGCTTCGCAGTTGCCAAAGCTCAAATGTTTCTTCACGAACGAGCTTTTGATACTCTTAGCCTTCTTAACATTCTCTTTTTTCAGAGGTTTAATCGAGTACATTTTTGACCTGAGCCCAATGAACTCTTTAAGATTTGAACGCCACCCATTTCGTCTTTCATTTTCTTTGTTTGTTCATGCAGGAGAAGAGGGGATGATTCGACGGGTAGTTGCTCGCTTTGAAATGGTCTTTGTCAGCGAGCATGTATCCGTAAATGTCCTCCGTTTCGATTTCGTAGCAGAGGCTGTCAGTGTCGGTGAAAAGAAGTTTGGCCCGGTCTTCGTATTTTGGCCGAATGTAGTCGTAGTGGAATTTCAACATGAAGAGTTTGGACAGTTCCAGTATGGTAAATCCGGAGTAGGTTGGAGGATTGCACAGCGTGCTACGAACACAGTGCTTGAGTTGCACCAGGTTTTCGTTTAGGATCTTGAAGAATTTGGCGTGTGGCTGGGAGGTGTATTTCAGCACCGTTTTCTCGTCGGTACACAGATTCGCGTCGAGGCGACTTTGCTTATTCTCCATGGTGTTTCCAAACACCAAACTATTCGGCAATTTGAATTAGTCTTTGGCGAAAGGAGCGGTCGCTTCTTGCCTTTTTGCGGCGTTGAATTCGATGAACCGGTACGATTTCATCCACGGTCTTTGGTTAAAAGCTAAGACTCTTCGAATACGCTGAAGTACTAGTCCGTGCCAGCGGTAAATTTTAAGTCCCTGTAGTGAAGGGTGTACCTCTTCTTGTTCAGAAGGTTTGGGACGAGTTTGGTGTTTGAGGAGGACTTTATCTTGTGGTTTAAATCTTCCACAAGATTCAGAGAATAAGGGGAAATCAGCTCCTATCCAACAATGATTTCTCCAGAGCTAGTGGATAATCGTTGTGCGCGTCGTGCAATTCTTTGGGGTACTCGAGGTTCACTTCCAGTGTATACCCCCACGTCGGCATCGTCTGGTATGGTGGCTACGTCCAAACTTCTAATCTCCTCCCTGGTTAGGTAACGGAACTTGTCGTAAGAGAGATGAGTGCACATGGCCAAACCGTAGAGGTTGTTTATATCCCAGTCTATTGTGTATAGGGAGGGGGTTTGGTAGGGACGTAATGAGGCTGGTATTTGTTATTGGTTTTACAATGCCTCTTTGTGACGAATGAAACTCTGCCTCTGGTGCCAGGAGATACGAGATGGTGCTTCCCAATGTACGTGAATAGCTCCAACTCGGGCTCCTGCACCCTAAGGAAAACTGCCCAGCTGAACCCTGGAGTGGAGATGTAATAGCAGGGGTCCAGCTTGTTGTTTTCTATGCACAATTTTCGGAAATCTTCGAATATGTTGGCGAGCAGGAAAACGTCGGTCATTTGGTATATCTCGTGGTACGTACGGAATACCTTCGATTTCATCCTCAGCCAGAGGGTTAGTGCCCACACGTGCTCATCTCCAGCCAACATCCCGTCTTTCAAGCGGGAGTAGAACGAGTGTCTCGACGGCAGATTTTTCTCGTCAAAAACGGACATGTTGATTATATGGGTTAATACCCTTCTGCATTAACAGGTTCAGCACCTTTTCAAAGGAGGTTTCCTCCATCAACCACACTTGATTTCAATCCAGAGTTTAACGCCGCCTAGAGGATGGGGATGCCACTATTGTCGTTCCTGTGGTTCTTTACTAGAGAATCCAAAGAAGCGTTTAGGAAGTTCATGCTATCTATAAAGCGAAGGTTTATCTTGCTGACGTCATCCTTAATTGTTATGGTCTTGAACCTCTCAGTGTTGCAAGTGATAACATCTACTTTTCATGTGCACTGCGGGTACCAGTAGGTGCATGTTGTATCCTTCCAGGCCGTGGAACACGACGGGAATCGCTTTTCGTCCTCGAGCGATTAGGTTGCAGTTTGAATGAGCAGCTCCTCTGTATTTCCCACAATGTCGCAATGATCCTTCACTTTATTGTCGATGAGCCGTACTTTATATACTCCGTCAATATCTGCTTTCTGGTAACACTCTTTGAAATTTTTCCCGCAATAATGACACACGCTGGCATTCTTGAATTCTTCGGATGGGGTAAGTTGGAAGGATTTTGTGTTTTCAACAATTTTGCATAATATCTAGCTTCTTTTTCCATACATTTGTAAAATACGTCGACCGCGTCTTCTCCCAAGTGGTACTTGTGACTTGTAATCTTCCCGTCATGCCACTCTAGGCTGTAGCCAAAACTGCAAGGAAGGTGGTGATAGATTTCAGTGGTTAAACTGGTCGAAGCATCGGGTTGAGGATGGGGCAAAAGAAGCATTCAAAATCGGCGTAAATGATGTGAGGGAAAGGGTTTTGACGGCTAAAGTGCTTGAATGCGAGAGAGTTTTCTCCTAGCTCTTGCATCTAAGCGCTTGTACAGGGTTAATTTTGACGCATTGTTTCCTATGGGCCAGGGGCATCCATCCTCCTCCAAAACCGGTGATACAGTTCCTACAATAGAATTTGGCATGGGAACCCGAACCTCGATAGCGTAGAAAAGCAGCTACATCGGTAATGGCGCAGTAATGAGTGTTTAAGGTTTCCGAATCGTCGTCATCGTACAGATAGAGAGGATCGATTGTTAGTCTCCAAGTTTTTAGACAAAGTGGGTGTAAGTCCTCTTCGCGGCTATAACCGATATATTGATCAAAAGATTGTTCGCCTTTTCAAACTGTCGATTTCGGCGATGTTAGTAGGGTAGGTTAGAGTGGAAGAATCTAGCATATTCTCAAACTTGCGGTAATCTTCTGGGTCGACATTGTCCAACTGCAAAGCGTTGGCTAATACTGAATAGAGAAAGCGTTCATGATCGTTTAAATTTTGAATGTTCACTACCGCTTTCTGCTTGCCAGCGATTGCTTTTAAAAGAGGGATGTACATTGTTGCTTGCAGCGGCTTATACCTTGACACTCTGATTAGTAGGTTATGGATACGAGAGATAACCCACTGCTGCCCCCCTCGGCGAAAGCATCGACGGATTCTTGAATTTTTGCAAAAGTTTCATCCAGGAGAGTAGGGATGTCGTTGGGATTATGTATTTCAGAGTATTTCGACCAGAATCCCGTTTAAAATGAACGCAGCCACCCTAGTAAACTCTATACCCAAGCTGATCTGGGCTTTGCAGTTTACCAGCTGGTGTAAACAAACTTCCGGCATCATTTGTAGTGATACACATATAGATAGGAGGAATTGAATCGGATATCCAAAGATGCATTCCCCCACTAGAGGCATATCGTACTGTCAGCCCAACCCTTCGTCTCATGATGGGGTGATTGACTCTTAAGACATTTGGGTAGCTTGTCGTGGAAGCAAGCACATTCTTCTGCATTAAATGTGTGATGGAACCGTAGATGTTCCTATACTCGGCTTGCGGTGGAAAAATGGTCGCGCAGTACACATGCATGAATGCTTTCTTTTTCATTTTATCTGAAAACGGACAAATATTTATCCTTTTTTAATAATAAGAAAGAAAAAAATTGAGGAAGAGGAACACATTTTTTTAAGTAATAATGTTTGAAAAAATACATCATAAAATGTAAGAATACACTGGAAAAAGGTAAGTACTTATTTATTTAAGATTGCTAATGTTGTCTGTCCAACTGTTGTATTTGGAGTCATAGCCCTTCCATTCAATGAAGTAAAGCATTTTCCCATCTTTTCCTTTCTTCTTACGTAGTACTTGTTCTACTAAGAATAAATCGGGAACTAGAGTTTTTGGAGTTTCGGTTCGTAAAAACCTCCGAGCACCAAGTCACCCGACTCGTCTTTTCGATGATGAGTAACAGGCTGAGTTTTTTGCACTTTACAGATCGTGAAAACTTTGTTAGTAAAATTTTGCAAATATCCTTTAACGGAAATTTTCTTATCAGAAATTCTGACTTTATTTCCTATGGTGAATTTTGGTTCATTCAATAACCGTTTAGTACTAATTCATCTCAGCAAAGGTTCGTGTTAAGTTTTATGGTGGAATGAACCGTGTTATTGTAATTGGAAACTAACTCATCGATAATGTGCATCCACTCGTAAGTCCCCTGGTTAGTGAATCTTTTCCACATTCAAGTTTTAGGCGTTCTGTTAAAACGTTCTACCACGCTCACTTTCATCTCAAGAGTATGTAGAGTACATGTTGGTGTTACGACATTTAAGTAGGACTTTGTAGTCAGTATTGATAGCCCGGTAAATGCAGTTCGAGCGGTAACTTATGTACGATTTTGTTTACGATTCCCTTCTCAGACTTGATAAAGGAAGCTCTTTTCGTCCCACACACCTCACAAAATAAAATTTGCATCTGTCGGTTATTTTGTGTGGTGGTGATAACGGATGGTTCTGGTCCTTTAGAAGTGTGACGGTTACATTTGATGCAGTACCGTACCTCATTTTGATATTATTTGATTCCATTGTTCTTTGTTTTATATACGATTTTTTTAACTTAAACCTAAATTTTCATCAGCTACCCTTTTTTCCCGAGCAGTTATGATTTGTCTTTGCTGCATTTCTGATAAAATTTCGACCATCTCGTTTCTATGCCAGTCATGGCCGGCCAAAGCAGATTTATACAAAAGCCTGTGTCTTTTTACCAAGTCGTAATATTTATAATCGACTTGCTCGAGTAACTCGCTTTTTTTTAACCGTGCCTGCCCCTTTTTTCTTAGATTTCACGTCCTCCCAAATCGAGGGATAATATACTTGTACTTGGTGTTACGATTAGATTTGGGCTTAGATCTGGGTCATTGTTGTGATAAATAGCGTTAGTATTTTTTTAACATGGCCGCGTTAAGTTGCTTTAACTTCCGGTGCAATGGCAGTTTCTTTCAAATCTTTGAAAACTAGCAAATTCCAAAGCCCACGTATCCCCGCATATTGCTCCCCATGTACGTCTCCCCTCGACCACTATGTCATTCTCAAAAATGTTAACCACTTTATTGCCGAAGGTCAGCTCACCTTTTTTCCTGTAATACTGTAACCCGAATACAGGGTCAGTGTCTTAGGAATTTTCGAAAGATTTTATCAAGAAATATTTGACAGTGTCTCTAATATTCTGACTAGGTAACTAACTATTGAGGGACCTTAAGAGTTGTGATGTCAGGAAGCTCCGGTGAGTGGAAATGCATCTTAACTTGCACCGCGGAATATGAAGGGGTGAGTTTAGGACCGGAGCTCGTAGTTGCATATTCGGTTTTGGACTCGGGAGGAATTCGAATTATAGGAGCTTCAGCCGGAATATTTGGCGAGACTAAAATCGAGAGGGGTCGACAATGTTTTCTCAATAAGAGTAACTGCTGGGGATAGTGATAAACCCAATGATTCGTAGTCATCCTCGTCACCTTCTTCCTTTTGTAAACTTTAATTGGGGTTGTTTGTGTGGCTAGAGTGTTTCTAATTGGAATAGTTTGCATGGCTAGAGTGTTTTTAATCGGCGTAGTTTGTTCTTTAATTTGTTAGTTAATTCTTCTAGTTCTCTTTCACCCAAACGTTGATTTAAATTTTTTTTTTAGTTAAACATCTTTTGAGTTTTGCGATTCCTAGTTTTGTTTCCATTCTTTTGTTTAATAGGTAAAAACTAACGTTTATATCTCCCCTCGTTTAACGTTTTGTTTATTGATAAAAACCCATAAGGCTTTTTCCACGTGTTTCAAATTTAACTCATCCACGGGAAAAAGAATTAATAAAGTTGCGTTGTCCCTGACGACTTGTTTTGGAATTCTTGTGTAGGAATGGCCGTAATAAAAAACATCGGTTTTTGAATGATGCCCTTGAGCAAAGTAACATTCGATGTTTTTTGTTTGTCCAAAAGGCAATTGTAGATATAGATTGCAAAGGTTTGTACTTTTAATTGACATAAAGTTTTACTGTAAATATATAACCGATCATAGTCGAGCCATCTTTCGTTACAGATGAAATTAAACAGTAAGTTAGTTTTGCCGCAATTTGCGTGGCCTATAATTACACATGATATTCAAAGGTAGAAATGGATGATTTTTAGGTTTAGGTTTTCGTGCGAAAAAGTCGTAGTTTTTAATTTCCATAGCTTTTCTTAATTACACTTTTTTTAATGTTTACGGAGACACCAAACCCAGAAAGTCTTCGTCGGAAAATTTGTCATTGGATATGTCGGAATGAGCTACTAGAAAGTCTGTATTGCACCGTAATTTCGTATTGCTGGGAGAATCATCGGTGACATACACCGCTGGTAATTTTCCCCATGACGTCCATCAAGTGTAAAGCGTTGTAAGATGGGTAAGATGGCAAGTTACTCCATGGTTTGTCTATAACATTTTTGTTAAAATTCCCTTTAGTTTTGTGAATATTCTCGTACACCCAATTTCTAAGGCGGAGCGGTTTGTCTCCGTTACATCCATTCACCTTTTCGTAAGAAGGGTAACAGGAGTAAGCCATATGCCTCGAATTGCTATAATTGAACGTAGTCAAGGATACGGGTTTTTGCTCTTCAAACTCAATCTCTAGTTTTTTACAGATGTACTGTGTTTTAATGGGATGTTTTGAGTTTCAGAGTCGCTGGGTGAAATCCAACCTTTAAATTTTGATTTTTCGTCTGAAATGTGATTTCCCACACCACTTAAATCTTTAAACTGTTTGGAAGGAGACAGGGAAAACTTTACACCATTGTTAAGCATTGTACCATTCTCTTAACTTTCAGCAAGTTTTTTTGCAAGAGATTGGAAAGATGTGTTTGCCAAGATGGTTGAGACATTTTGAGGTTATTATTTATTTCGAGATTCTTCCTTTCGTTATAATATTGAAATAAAAGCCTCATCGATGCCTCGGCGTATTTTGAAAAATTTTTTGTATTTAAAAAAAGATGTCAGTCAGTAAGTTTGGACAAGCATTGAAAAGGACAAGGGGGGAGGAAGCGGGTGATGTGATGGAAGTCGGTCCGAGAGGACAGCCGGGACTAGGATACGTTTTACCCCCGAAAACAAGTACGACATGCGAAGCAAGCATGTAACTAAAGTAGGCGTTGCTATCGAACCTGAAGATGCAGTAAATTATTCTCAGATTGGTACTCTGGCAACGGACGTTCAGAAACTTAAAACCGACTTGCCTCCTGCTATTACTTCTCTCACCGACGAGTTAGTTTCTGCCATTTCTAGTATCGAAAAAATACATTGCACGTAGATGAGGCTGACGGAAATTTTTATGTGAGGAAGAAGCAAATTAAGGACATAGCTTTCCCCGGCACGTTGCTGACGCAGCATCAAAACTGTACGTTGTTAAGAATTGCTTATTACAGGACGACCAAAAAGCATACTTCAACGCAATGCACATGCCGATTAGAAATTTAAGCGAACCTACTTTACTGAGCGATACTGCTCCTAAAGTATTTGTCAACAGCAACTGCTTGTTACAAGATGAGCAGAAAGAATACTTCAATGCCGCGAACAAACTGAATAGAAATCTAAGCGAACCTACTTTACCAAGTGATGATGCTACGAAGAAATTTGTGCATGAAAACAGTTTCATCCTAATCAGTTTCAGCATGAAAAGCCCTTTGGAAAAAAAAGGCGATGGTTTGTTAATTCCGGTCCCTTTCGAGCTTCGTATGTACGAGTTTCGGTTTAATTCATAAAGCAATTTTATACTGCTGCGATCGGAGCGTTGGCACTAGTTGCTAAATGTAAAGTAGGAACGAGAGCCCTTTACATTACTAAACTAAAGGATGAGTACTCGACACCTACCATTTTCGATAATCCTTACATAATAGAAAAAAATTGGCCCAACGCAGTAGAGGCATTCGAAGAGTTTCACGCAGAAGACGTTTATTTCCAGTTAGATTTGCACGTAAGTTTTCAATAGATGACTCGCCTCATCCTATCTAAAATAGCTTCGTAATTACGAGCCTTGGAGAAGGCGCTAAGGTAAAATAAGCAAAAGTGGCTGCAGTAAATCCGGTAAAAGTTTTGTACGCATTCGTAATTGTATTTGATTCCCGGCCCCAAGAAGTTAACCACAGAATTCTTACGGTTACGATTCCGTTTTCATCAGTAGGCCAAAGTTTAAGGGAAGCGTGGCTTTATTAAAAGTACCTCTAAATTAAGTCAATTAAACACTGGGTGGTCTTAAATAAAAACCTCGGCCACGGGGGCAATTTTTTTGGTCTCTTTTTTTTGTTTGGTATTTTTTTCTTGGACCCAGAACCTTCCATTTGCTTGTTATGTCGCACGAGTTCAACTAGAATTTTGGCATCCGTTTTGTGCCTTTTTTACGGCAGATACCACCCCCGCAGTCCCTCCCGCCAAGCCTCCAATACCAGCTAAAATCAGTCCTAGCAATGCCAACAGCAAGAAACTGCCTTTCTTTTTTCGAGATTTTGTTTTGAGCGCCATACCTATTTTATTACTATTGTTTAGTAAACAACTTCGACTTCGCTTCTATCAAACTTTAGATTCATTTTCCTGTCGCCAATGAGCAGAGCGTGACAAGTGGTATTAGCAGGCATTGTTGCTCTAAACCTCAGTTTGACTTGTACATCCATGATTCCTGATTGAAGCCTCAGACTGTTTGGAGCAATCCAACACCACGAGAGGATCAGCTTTCTTGAACTGAAGCAAGTCGAAACTCAAATCATTGGTGTCGTACCAAAGCTGCCTAAATTGCTGCGCCATTCTGTACAAGCCGACGTACTCTCCTGTGGCAAAATTAAGAGTTCAAATCGAGAAATGGATATCTTTCTGAATTTAGAGTCACGTGAGCATCTTGCAGACATTACAGGTCAAACACCAGGATTTTTAAAGTGTCCTGTCCATTCTGTTAGTTTGAAAAGCTAGAACTTTCCACCTAGGTTTTTCGACCGCGGAGGTAGTCAGCACACGCCAAGTGAAGCTGGTATTTTGAGGGAGCTCGCAGCTATCGTAATACCAGTGCCTAAACCCTAAATCCACGGTCGCTCCATGGTCGATGAGATAGTAGAGTATAAGTTTTTGCTAGTCCGACGCTGTGACGTGTGGTACGAGCCAGGTAATGCTATTTAGAAGGACTTTGCTGTTTTGAAGATGGTGTTTGTGTCACTAGCTCGCATGTGTGTTTGCACGTGTTTAGTTCCGTACATTAGCTTATTGTAATTTTCGAAAAATGCCATGATATGTTTCAATGGGATAGCAAATGTAAGGCGTCTCTGGAGTTTTTTCGATGATGGACACCACCGCTGTTTGATTCCCAAGCTGGGTAATTTAACTCGTCGACTTGTTTATCACTAAGATGGTATTTGATATGAGAAAACAGAAACATGGGAACATTAATAATCAAGACAGCTACGTCTGCATCTGCCGAGTCATCGTCATTCAGCAACCTCCCTTTAATCAGGTGGTAACTGTTGGCAACGTGCAGAAATAAATCTTGGTTTTCGACATGTATGCGAATTTCTGAATTTACGTTGTTAAGGTTGGTGCCAACAATAGGATTGTATTCGTGGTAAGTGTAAGACTCAACCGATGAATCATACACCAAAGGTTCGTTGATTTTTAAGTAATCTACTACGCTCATTTTCTGGGTGTTGTTATGAATTTGATTAAAGCTTTGTTTCTTGGCGTCAAACAGTTTTTTTATTATTAGAGTTAAAATTAAGAAAGAGTCCTTTCCCTTTTTTCCAAACACGAGCATTTTATCCTTTTTTACTTAAATTTTAGATCTCAAATGAAGACTCACCATGAGCATCTCACCGTTTAAATCCAACGGCTCGTTGGTCTGAGACGTGAGCCAAACTTTTTTATGAGGTGACTCTATGATTTTGAAACCGGGCGGTGAATTTCGATAAAAGGAATATAAAGTGGGTCGAGTGTCGCTGTTTAGCTACGAATTGCCGATGATAGCAACATGTACGGAAATTGTATTGACGCTCACTATGTCGACAGTATTTTTACTCGCTCGACTTCTCGAGTAGTTGCCCGAGTTAAACCCCAAGTCTCGTGCCAAGCTCTTGTCACCCGAAAAGGATATTCCGTAGTTCGCGTCGGTAATTATCAAGTCGGTTTTTAAAGTATTTAAATTCGGAAGAATAGAAATGGCATCCTTGTTGTAACCATTTGCATCTATCACTGATCTGAGAAATTTATTCAAATCCTCGACTTCGTAAGTACCTGGGGTGACTAGCACTTTCTTGGTCGTGTATTGAATTATGTTATTTTTGGAGGTAATGTTATGTATGCTGTATACATGTGTAAATTCCGCAGAGCCAATTCGCAATTTTTTTCAGAGTCCAAATGAATGGCCGTGTTTAGATTAATTTTCAAATCCGTCTTTGCCGTTCAGTATTATTGAACAAGAATCCAGGATGATGTCTTTTTTTAAAAGCAATATACTTAGAAAAAAAATCGACATCTGAAAGTGTTTTCCAGGGAAGCTCGAACCTCCTTCCCCCCTTGAATTCCACAAAATGTTGCCAATTCGTCATTTTCGTGCCATCAGGAATGCAGTTAAAAGATTCGTCATTCTCACAATGCGAAAGCTAAAAGAGCACGACCCACTCAATTTTGGACCCCCAATAATGCTGTTAATTCGTCATTATCACCCTCCGAGAGAACCCTCGCGAGCTCAAAGAGCATTTGCAGAAACCCCCTCGATTTTAGGACCCCCTCTTTTGTGAACCCTCCCTTGCAGTTGTTTCAGTGCATTGGAAGAGTTCTCACAATGTGAAGGTTCATGAAGCAGTTGCATGACTCCTTTGAAAAACTGCGGCATTTACCATTCGCAAGGGTGCTGCCGAAGTGGCTGTGGCTACACTTCCAGGTCGCATGGAATATATCAAAAGGACTCAAAAAGGCAGGTAAAAAGCCCGGGTCCAGATTAACGGAAAATTTTCATAGGTGTCGCCGATGGCCGCACTTGTGGTCCTTGAGCGAGGAAGGTTTACTTGGGTGAGGGTAGGTTTATTTGAGTGAGGATAGGTTTACTCGAGTGAGGGTAGGTTTACTCGAGTGAGGGTAGGTTTACTCGAGTGAGGGTAGGTTTACTCGAGTGAGGGTAGGTTTACTCGAGTGAGGGTA
>JAHWFP010103023.1:0-25867 GCA_023313725.1 Lithobius niger | reverse complement strand
ACTTGAGTGGGGGTAGGTTTACTTGAGTGAGGGTAGGTTTACTTGAGTGAGGGTAGGTTTACTTGAGTGGGAGTAGGTTTATTTGAGTTGGGGGTAGGTATGCTTGAGTGTGAGGTTTAATTGAATAGGGGTTTACTTGAGACGTTTTCTCGTGGGGTGGGTAGGTGGTTCCTCATATCGCAAATCCCCGCTACTAACCATTCATAGTGTCACATATCTAGAATTTCATTCCGTTCAACATAGCCAAAATTCGCCGAAATCTTAATCCGGGAACATTCCGAAAAAACAATATGCTAATTTGCATAAATTCACACATTTGTCGATCTAGAAGTTTTTTTTTTGCTTCTAGTATCTAAACCGTTCATCTGATTGAAAATAAACTGGTTACCAATTTTGTTTAGAATAAAATTTTGTTCAAAAAACCTTCCTCACTGACAAGGTTTACTTGACTAGGAGGTTTGCTTTGAATGGAAATTTCTTGACAAGGGAAATTTCGTCAAGAAGCCTTTAGTTTGACCAAAATATGAATAGCCTCGAACCTTTTTGCAGGAAATTTTATTCTAAACATAATAGATAACCAGTTTATTTCCAAATGAACGGTTTAGATGCTAGATGCAAAAAAAATCTAGTTTTGATCGCCAAATATGTGAATTTAACCAAAATATTAGCATATTTTTTTGGAATGTTCACAGATTCGGATTTCAGCAGATTTTGGAAATGTGGTACAGGATGACATTCTATACATGAGACACTAGGAATGGCTTTGGTTAGGGTTTGCTCAAAGTGTACCACAGTGATTACTTTGGTTTTTGCTCTACTGGATGGCAGCCATCTTGGATTTTTGGGTTAAAATGATATTGAAACACCACATTAAGTTCAGATTTGGAATCCTCGTGATCGATTTACCCGAAAAATGTCTTTTTACTTGATTGTAGGTGGTCTGGTTCGAAACTTACTTTTTCAATAAGGCCGCCATATTTGGTGTCAGCCTCTAGCGGAAAATGCAGAATTTTTGGGACGGACATGGTGGCTAGATTTTGTATAAAACCCAAATCAATCGTCAAACCATCCTTGCCAGAAAGTGGTCACGGAATTGAGATTTATGACCCTACTAAAACGCTTCAAACTATTTCTTTCGCAGTCACCCTGTATGATGGTAGTAACATTGTTTGATCCCATTCAAAGTAAAAGAACTGATAAAGTAAGCGAACTGCCACTGAAACACATCTCACTAAGCTAAACAAGAAACACGCGACCCGTAGTTACCATAAGTAATTTGCGATTGACGCTGCACAATCGACGCTATTGTATGATGCTGACCCTTGGTTCATCGATGGGTGTGTGTCTATAGCTTTTGGCGTACTTCTTTCTATGTGTAATACCTTACGTACGGCAAGTCTTTAGGTTTTAAAAAGATTGCAACAAAAATGTTTTAGTTGGTAACTTCTTACGTGCAAGTTTAAGCGTTCACAGACGACTGTAACATTGTAAATGTTGCTTCTTTTCAATTTTAGTTAAGTTCAAGCGATATAACCCCTTCCAACTTCCGGCCGAAACGGATTATGCTAAAATCTTAGACAATGAGAAACTACTTAGGAAAAAAGTAAGTATGTTAGTAAATTCCGTTCAAGTTAGCTGGGAACACTTTAGTGAGTTACGTTTTAAGTTGAGCCGGTTCCTATATACGAGCAGTTTCCTTCATATGGCTTAAGGTTAAAAAACATAATTTAAAAAGTATGGTTTCACTTGCATCCGTGCATGTTCTGTCAGCTAAAATATTTATCTTAGAATAATTCGAAATGTTAGTTATTCTGCATTTCTTTTCATAAGTGTCATTATTTGTCTGTTAAAGAAGACATTTCTTTATTATTTATTGCTTTATGCATAATTTGTGATTTTTGTTGCATTGCACTTTCTTCTTTGGAAGAAATTCCAGGAGATGTTGGCCCGTCCAATTCACCAAAAAATGCCTCTCCGTCGCCAGTCGCGCACAAAAGTGATGCGTTCGTTGCCATCTATGCCTAGCATTGTTGAACGGGATTTGTTATCTCCCACCGACTTGGCAATCAAGAGAGATCCAGCTATTTTGCAAGCCTTAGCGAAAGGTAAGCTGATAAGTGTTAATTGGCTGACAGAGGGAATGAGTTTGTGTGCCTTGGTAATTTTGTAATTTTGTACCGACCTGCCTGGCACTATGAGCAAGTCAGCTTGGTGAAGATAAAATTCATACATCGGTTGCGTATACTCATTTTAACATTTTAATGCCACCGCGTCGGCAAAATCTCTCATTCAAACGAAGTTTCAACCTTTTCTGTCACATTATTTTTCATCATATAAATGAAACATCCAAACTGCCTTAATTGTAACTGCCTAATGGTAGCCACGCCATTTGTGAATAGGACGGTCGCTGATATGTTGAATCTTAGTAGTCGACGTACTAGCATTTGTCTTACTTCCTTTATTTGTAGAAAATATCATTGTTATAGACACGTTTGTTTTCAACAAAAAAGCTGTAAACATGTGTCAGGAGTTCGCCTTGCTAGTACATGCGTCATCCGAATGCTGATAAGGTCGTTGAATATTGGCGGGTGACACACTAGCGGGTGCCTTAATATTGCCGCTCCATGTGGATTACACGCGTTTCGTAAAAATGGACTCCACCAGCAGGAGGCTGTATCTGCCATACGTACGACCTACAGCCAGTAAACAATTTAGGAATATGCACTTAAAAAACTCGTTGCAAGGGAAACTGCGTGACTCTACGACTAGACTTTAATAATTGTCTGTGCCTTGTTTTACCGTAATTTTCAAATAGGATGGAATTTAGTATTTGTATGTGTTAAGTAAATGTATCCGAAATTACAAGTGGTAAGGAATACAATGTAGTTTTCCTTTACCTTCATTCTGTAATTCACATCAACTTGAAGCATAGATGTCGCATCTTACTTCTTCCAGCCATACGTCTGATAATGCTTTGCCTTCCTTCTGCTTCTAATGCCAAACATTAGCAGAGATGTTAGAAACCGCAACTACCGCCAGGCCCTACGTAGGCTTGGAAGTGGCAAAATGCGGTAACTAATTAACTTTCTAATATATGTTAATAAGTACTAGACGTAACCAACGCTGGTTTAGAAGGTTGTGAGTGATATAGTGTATTACGTTTATTACGCATCCAGGGGCAGGGTATGAATGTCCTGGGATGTTTTCCACAACGAAAATATCGCCTCCCAAGCCATAGAAAGAATGTGCTGAGATGCTTTCCTTCACAGAAATTGATCCATCCCCGGTCATTTCCTCAATGTAAATTATTTGTCGCAGGAAGTAGAAAGAAATTCTGAGTTGCATTCCCACGAAAAAATTTGGGCATCACCGGCGTTTCCACAATGAAAATAACGCATCCCAGGGTGTGATGAAGGTTTGCCCAATCTAGCTGGTTTCTGTTAATTATAATACCTTGATCGATCAAATATGAGAAAAATAATAATTTTGCTAAATCAGAAGCATTCCATTAAAAAAAAAATGAACAGTGACAAATAGTCTGGATCAAAAATCCAATTCTAGTAGAAAAAAGGGACTAAATTTACTAAAAAAAAAATTGTGGAAAATTTTATTAAACATATCTGGAAAATTTTACATGTTGTCATGACTACCAAAGCATTTTAAGAAAAGGAACGTGGGAACTCTTTTTCTCTACAACAAAACTGAAATAATATGATTTGAACGCAGAAGGTTACAAAAAAGGAGACTTACGATGGATTTGTTTTTAGGTCGAAAACTACGGAACCTGGAAAATCGTCAAAGTTCCATCCAACATAAGCGAGAAATGGTCCAAAGTCAGGTGAGACAAGTTCGATATTTATGTATTCGGAGAAGTACTAATGGACGGATGTAAAATTTCAAATAAACCTCTTACTCTGATGACGTAATTTAACAACTAGGACTCGGAATTTCGAAATATATATGTTAATGTAAGTGATTGGCCTTCCTAAATCATGCGCAATGGCTGTTTGTTGTGACGTCACCATGTGTTAGCCAATGACGAACGAGAAGAACGGCTGTTTGGCCGTCTGATTGGACTAGCCCAGTCACGTGATATGCACGTCACAGCAAACAGCCATGGCGTGTGGTATAAATAGGGACAAAATAAAGTCACATAATTGCAAGTGTGACGTTGTAATGAGAATAGTTAGGAATTAATTAATCTTGTTGTAAAGAAGGATCATGATCTTTTGGTGTTTACTGGAAAGTCGTAGGAAGTCAATGAAGACTGCCAATCCTAAACCAAAAATCAATGGGAAAAACGTTTAGAAAATGTGCTAACTATAGAACAGGATTGTAATAATATCAATTAACCCTCACCCACTTAATAGTAATATTAATAAATAAATTTCGGTGCGAAGTAACTGGCTAGACAAGGATCAATGATCACTAATAGTTAGCCCGAAGAAAAAAAAGGGATTAAGATGAAAGCAGGAGAAAGCACAGTTGATAAGTAAAAAGCCGACTGTCAATATAAATATATGCAAATTAAGTGTTATAAAGATTTCTTTTGAGAAAACATGTTAAGTCTACTTCATGAAGAGATCATCTGAAAGAATTTACGTCTTGCAAATTAACTAGGTCATTTGTGGCAGTGCGTTTCAATCACAAACCACCCACACTGCGAAGAAATTTGATCGACAGGCCAATCTCGATCTGGGTATGACAAGTTTAAGATTGTGTCCTCTAGTCCTAGTTACCCCACTCAGTTCGAACAATGGGTGGTTGAGAGACAAAAGTCCTTAAGATTTTAAAAGTTAATATCAGGTCGGTCTTCAATTTCCGCAGATCAAGAGAGTCTAAATTAAGTTTCTGCAGACGTAGACTGTAAGGCAGATGGCTCAATTCTGGGATAGATTTAGTGAAATGCCTTTGGACTTACTCCAATTTGTCAATATCCTTGAGCAAGTTAGGGGACCAGACGGGACTTGTGTACTCCAAAATTGGTCTTACATAGACCTTAAATGCCCATAGTTTGGTGTTAGCACAACCTGAGGGAAAAACTCTCCTTACTAGCCTCAGACGATGATTAGCTTGGGCTGCTAGGTAGTTACAATGCATGGTTGAACAGAGGTCCCAGTTACCAAATACCCTAATATTTTATTGAATCGACGTGAGGTAAGGCACACTCGTCTAATAATTCCTTGTTAATGTATGCTGCCATACGAGGTTATTAATGACGTGTGGATTTGGCGGAAATATGCTAATGTGTTTTTATTATTACTTTTTATTGCTTGAGAGTGGTCGAATTCTGGCTTCATTGCCTGACAAGTAAGCCTTGCAATTGCAAGGAAAGAGGCCCTGACTGGACGTTTGACTGGTCATTTCTCGAGACATTTGTTGCAAGGCAGAGAACGCTAAGTGGAAACATTAACAAACAAAAAAAAAAAAAGAACGTGCATTCCATCTGCATGGGATTGTTGCAAATGTATTTGGTGGAAACAGCTGTACTATAACGATAGGGTTTTGACGCCAAACACGAGGGTCTACAATGCGAGTTCATGCTAAACGGACCCGCAAAGTAGACTGAGGCAAAGACAGTTCGGCGGGAAAATGATGGACTTTCCGTTTAAAGATGGCAGCTGCTTACAATTTTTAAAATGCAAGATCTCTTCTTTTAACGGACCAATCGTGGCTTCCGATATGTCAAATTAAAGGTAATATACGTAACGTACGACGGCTTATTTCCTATGAAGTATTACATATTTCCCAATGGTTTTATGTTGAAATCGAAAATTCAGTAATTAACGGTGTTGTGGCACACTTTCTCGAAGTATTAAATATTGTTAACAGATACATAGAAACAGTGAAGTGGTAAATTCAGTTTTATTATGGTAGCTGGCAAACCACTTTAAATCAGTGCAACATGTAATTACGTGACATTCTTGATTTTTAATAAAGATACGTTACGAGAAGTAATTCGGATAACTGGTTAAAAAATAAAATTCAGAACAACAAATCTGTCAATTTAATGACCGACATAAATTATATATTTTGCTAGTAGCAATGTTAACATCAACTAACCTTCGCAATCACATAGTGCGGGTCATGGCGTATGGAAATTTAGTCTAGCTGCCAACCCGTGTAACCTTCAAAGAGGGTACTAGTAATACGATTTATTCCACTATAGTTTGCTGTCTTGAACCAGAATCCATAGCATGTCAGTTGGCAATTTGAAATATTGATCAAACGTCGTACATGGCAGCCCAAAAAACTATTTTTTGCTTGCAGCATCTAAACCGTTCATCTGATAGAAAACAAACCAATTCCATACTTCGTTCAGAATAAAATCTCCTTCAAAATCGGTCGCATTCATATTTTGCATAAAATTACCCCTTTGGGCCCAAATTCGTCATTTAATTACTATTAAGTCATTTGTGTATTATTATTCAATAGCGTATAGGTGTTCCGTGTATATGTACTAGCTGTGTTGGTTGGTAGTTCTTATTAACATAAATGGATGTAATTAAATTTAAATGAAAGGTGGAACTGCATACTTTTCAACAATGGTAATATAAACTGTTTATGGATATCTAAGCAGCGTCCGTATGCTGTAGAACCGTATTTTCTGCTTCTTTTTGACTATAATACTCCCTGTGTCTATGAAATTGATAATTTCTTTATTCCCAAAACATCTTAACCTGGTAATTTTAGCATTACATTTCTCGAATGTGATGTTCCCCTGGAGGTTTCTTCCGGTTTGTAGACGCCTGCTTGCATGTCCCCCCCGCGCATGCGTGGCGCGGTCCTCCCTTATAAAAGCGACAACGTGCACGCTATCGGCATTTCATTTTCCTCCAGAGGTGTCTCCACGCCACCTCGCTCCCCGGTTCCCCGACTGTCGTTTGAAAAATTGGCTTTTTCCCGAAGATGGACGACACAAAGCCCGCCCATCGCCCGCCGCCCGTCCTCGTGCTGCTCCGGCCATCCTTCCCGCCCGCGTCGACCGCTGCGCGCCCGGCTTAGTACGGAACGTTCATGTCGGCTACGGCGTCACCGATGACTCCCCGCTGCAAGATGGACAACGCACACCGCTTGCTCACTTCGATCTTGGCTGTCGTTGGGCATCCGCCCTCGACCTCGCTGCGCCTTCCCGCATGACTCCCGCCGATGCCATGCCTGCTGTCGCATCGCCCGACTCTCTGCTCTCCCGGGCCAGCGCTCGCCGCTCCTCGCCCACTGGATCTGTCGTCGCTTCGACAAGACGTTCAAGTCACCAGAGACTCCTCCCAGGCCACCGAGCGCAATCTCCGCCGGGCGACACTCGCCCATTCTCTGGAACGAGACTTGCCGCTCGACCCGTCGTCCAACTACATGGATAGGCCTAAGCGTCAGCTGCAGTGTCGTACGAGAAATCGTACACGACACTGTCAGACCAACCCGATGCCACCTTCCGCCTGCACGCCATCGGTACGAAGGGCCCGCACTCAAGACTGGATCGCATCCACCTCCGTGAAGGGCACAGACGTGCTGCTCTCCCCCCCCCCCGCCGGCCTCGGCAGCCAAGCGCAAGCCGGACGACACTCTGTCATCGCTCCACCCGCTGTCGACCGCACCTACTGCTGAGATACGCATCAGGTTCCCCACCAACGACACCTGCCGCCCCACGGCAGGGGAGAGAATTCATTTCCCGGACGACACAGCCGACGACACGCCTCTGTCGCTCAAGAGCGGGCGACGCATCACTGTCGGCCCGCCGCACGCCTTGACGGAGCTCAAGCCCTTTCGGCCGCTTTCAGTTGCCATTGTTCCGGCAACAATTGTATTTACTACTGAGTTTTGTTTACAAGATGTCATCACAATCAAGTTTTCAAACAACTGGGTCAAGACTCAAGACCTTGTTCGAGTGAAGAGCCACACTGTTGCTGTCCACTACAACTCGTCTCACTCGTGGCTAAATGCCACGTTTTGAGTGAAGAACCAAGATGGAAGCCATCTACATCTCTTGCCGCTTGTCTCGTTCGTGGCCCCACGTCTCGAGTGAAAATATAGTCAACACTTGCTGCCCACTACTGTTCGTCTCACTCGTGGCTGAATGCCACGTTTTGAGTGTACAACCTAGAAGGGTGCCGTCTACACCTCTTGCTGCTTGTCTCGACTGTGGCTGACCCCACGTCTCGAGTGAAAATCAAGTCACCTGCTGCAGTCTACTGCTCGTCTCACTCGTGGCTAAAAACCCACGTTTTGAATGAAGAACAAGACGGAAGTCGTTTGCATCCCTGGCCGCTTGTCTCGAGCAAAAATCAAGACAACAGTTGCTGTCCACTGCTGCTCGTCTCATTCGTGGCTAAAACCCACGTTTTGAGTGAAGAACAAGACAGAAGCAGTTTGCATCTCCTGCTACTTGTCTCGACCGTAGTTGATCCCACGTCTCGAGCGAAAATCAAGACATCAGTTGCTGTCCACTGCTGCTCATCTCACTCGTGGTTAGAAATTACCCACGTTTTGAGCAAACCAAGACGGAAGCCGTTTGCATCTCTTGCTGCTTGTCTCTACCGTGGCTGACCCCACGTCTCGAGCGAAAATCAAGACAACAGGTGCTGTCCAGTGCTGCTCGTCTCATTCGTGGCTAGAACCTTAGCTTTGAGTGAATCAAGACCGTTGCACCCCTTGCTGCTTGTCTCGTCCGTGGTTGACCCCCACGTCTCAAGTGAAAACCAAGACAACAGTGAAACCAAGACAACAGTGGCTGTTTACTGCTGCTCGTCTCACTCGTGATTAGAAATTACCCACGTTTTGAGCAAACCAGGACGGAAGCCATTTGCATCTCTTTGGCTCAAGCCGCCGTCACGGCTGCTGTCTGCTTCTCCTTCCTTGAATTCCTCGTCCCGTCTGCGGGCCCGCTCAAACAACCCGGGCCTCTCCGTCCTCTAACACGGTTTGGATTACCTTCGTCCCACTATGCGACACGGCGTGTCGCCCTAGACTGACAAAGACGACACTCCTGGAGTCGTCTGGGTCACCCTCGATTACTGACGCTCACCATAATGTGGAAGAACCTCCATCCCTATCCTGGATCAAGCTCACCGGCCGGCACGACAGCGCCTTGTTGCCTCCTGTCGTTGCGAGGCATTGATGATGTCGCCCGTCGTCTCCCGGAATCGTCCCTCTTCGAACGGCGTCCTTACTGCACCCATCGGCACGGCAGCCCCTTGTTGCCTCCTGTCGTTGCGAGGCATTCATGATTTCGCCTATCGTCTCCCCGAATAGTCTCTCTTCAAACGGCGCCCTTACTTCACCCGCCGGCACGACAGCGCCTTGTTGCCTCCTGTCGTTGCGAGGCATTGATGTCACCCTTCGTCTCCCGGAATCGTCCCTCTTCGAACGGCGTCCTTACTTCACCCGCCGGCACGACAGCCCCTTGTTGCCTCCTGTCATTGCGAGGCATTGATGATGTCGCCTATCGTTTCCCGGAATAGTCCCTCTTCAAACGGGGTCCTTACTTCGCCCGCCGGCACGACAGCGCCTTGTTGCCTCCTGTCACTGCGAGGCATTGATGATGTCGCCCGTCGTCTCCCGGAATCGTCCCTCTTCAAACGGCGTCCTTACTTCGCCTGCCGGCACGACAGCGCCTTGTTTCCTCCTGTCGTTGCGAGGCATTGATGATGTCACCCGTCGTCTCCCGGAATCGTCCCACTTCAAACGGCGTCCTTACTTCGCCCGCCGGCACGACAGCACCTTGTAGCCTCCTGTCATTGCGAGGCATTGATGATGTCGCCCGTCGTCTCCCGGAATCGTCCCTCTTCGAACGGCGTCCTTACTTCACTCGCTGGCACGACAGTGCCTTGTTGCCTCCTGTCGTTGAGAAGGACTGACGATGTCGTCCCTCGTCTCCCGAAATCGTCTGCATCCTAACTTCGCCGACACGACACGCCTTGGTGTCCTCTGTCACCGTGATAGATTAAAGTCGTCGTGGCTCCCTCCCCGACGTCCCTGGGACCGTTCCACTCTTGTATGACGTCCCTACTTTGTCCCAGCCGGCGCAACAGCACCTTGTTGCCTCCTGCCATGGCAGCGGATGAAAGTCATCGTGGCTCCCTTCCCGTTGTCTCCCGGGATCATCCCACTCATGAAGGCATCCTTATTACATCCCAGCCGGCACTACAGCACCTTGTTGCTTCCTGTCGTTGCGGTAGATTGAAGTCGTCGTGGCTCCCTTCCCGTCGTCTCCCGGGATCATCCCACTCATGAACGGCATCCTTATTGCGTCCCAGCCAGCACGTCAGCACCTAGTTGCCTCCTGTCATCACGATGGTTTGCAGTCATCGCTCCCAAGATCGTCCCTCTCTCGAACGGCAGCCTCACTGCGTCCCAGCCGGCACGACAGTGCCCTATTGCCTCCTGTCGTCGTGGTGGGTTGGAGTCGCCGTGGCTCCCTTCCCGTTGTCCCCCGGGGATCACCTCACTCTTGAATGGCACCCTTACCTCTGCCCGGCCGGCACGACATGCCTAGTTGCCTCCCTTCGTCGCGCGAAATTGAAGTCGTCACGGCTCCCTTCCCGTCAGCTCCCGGGACCTTTCCACACTTGAACGCCATCCTTCCTTCGGCCTACCGACTCGGCGCGCCTAGCTGACGGCACCCTCACCACAGCTCTGCCGTCACGACATACTTTGTTGTTCCCTGTCGTCACGCCAGATTGAAGTCATCGTGTTCCGAGTCACCTGTCGTCACCGGGATCGTGGTGATCGTGACTCCCTTCCCGTCGTCGCCACACCCTACGACAAACAAGATTTTAGTAAGAGCATGAGGATAGCAGCGGACAAAGTAAGAGCTATCTCTACATCTGGGACCCACCACAATGCCACGCCAATCGAAGAAATCCTAGCGACAGCATCGTTGCGCCACCAATCCACCTTCACGTCCCACTACCTAAGGGACATGACGAAGGATGAATCCGGACTACACCAACTGGGACCGATTGTCGCAGCCAGAACGGTAGTCAAACCCCCTTAAGCACTCAGAACGAAGCAGAAGCAAGATCCATGTGGGAAGCAAGACCCATCCACCTAGAAGCAAGACCCTCAAACAACGGCACCAAATCCCACAAAGAGACCAAATTCCTGTTAGCCCAAATGGTTCTGAATAAGTGCGAATTTTTCTCTTGCAGATAAAGAATTCATGGGGGAAAGCTTGCTTGCATCCCGGGGCGCTCGTACAGACGGTGCCCGCCACCAATTTTGACGAGGTCAACTGGTAATGCTAAAATTACCAGGTTAAGATGTTTTGGCAATAAAGAAAGAACATTTTGCCGGCCCCCAGCCTGGCCGGCTAAAAATGGTTTCTTTTTGCCTAAATCATACTTAACCTTAACTCCCGCCCTGCCTCCCCTCTCGAGTCACCGTCTGACACATTGAGAGTAAAATGAATGCCGATAGCGTGCACGCTGTCGCTTTTATAAGGGAGGACCGCGCCACGCATGCGCGGGGGAACATGCAAGCAGGCGTCTACAAACCGGAAGAAACCTCCAGGGGAACATAACATTCGAGGAATGTAATGCTAAAATTACCAGGTTAAGTATGTTTTAGGCAAAAAGAAACCATTTTTAGCCGGCCAGGCTGGGGGCCGGCAAAATGTTCTTTTTATATTTTAGCACTAAACTCCTTTTCAGATTTAATTTCCCGAGACGAAGGTCGAGGGAAATTGTTGGAAAGGAGCTGAATGCTAAAACGCAAAAATTATAGATTTCATAGAAACACGAGGGGGATTAGGTTAGAGAATTTATATTTTCTTTCCGAAAACTATTTTTGGAAGTAATTTTGTTTTACGGTTTCGATTTCAGTTCACGATTTCGATTTTCGATTTAAGAAGTAATTTTGAGCTGCGGTGTTTAGTTTAATGATGTTTATGATGTCAAGATTAGATGGAACCAATATTGACTATGTTTACCTTTATTTGATGCAGTGGTACTAGCCCCATCACATTTCGTCAACCAAACTAAAATTTCCTTGTGCAGGTGTTACGTACCACAGGTACTGGACCTATTTTGTGTTTTTTGTTTTACTTTTCGTCCTGCTGTCCAACTCGTATTTTGTGACGATGCCCTGTATTTAGTATTAGGCCTCAGAGAACTTTTAATGCTGCTGATACACCACGTTAAACTACCCTGACAGAAAATCATCTTCGTGTTTCTGTAAAAAGCTGACGATCATGCGTAAGATATGTTATTTCCTAACTCAATGGTTAATACGGGCGTCCTATACAATTTATTAACTCAAAGGCATAAGTACTACAAACGCTGCCGAGAAGTAGCTTCGTGTTTCCGTAAAAGTCCGATGTTTAACGAAGGTGACGTTGTTTTCGTAATATGGGCATAATGAGAACGAAAGCGAAAGTGTCTTCTTAGTGGTATAAACTGTATAGATCAGTGGTTTTGTTTGTCGGTGACCATTCAGATACGAGTAAAGCTTCGATCTGTATAATTGCTGAAGCAGAAAGCTCTGTTGTCTTCTCACTGTGGTCTTTTCATTGTAAGTCAACATGGTCCTCGTTTTGTGGAAAGTACAAAAATTCCCACTGCAAGTTACAACTTTGAAGTGATGCGGTGGTGTTTAGTTAAGATGACCCCTAAAACCGTTTTTTTTTCGGTAAGCCGAATTCGCAGCCTACCGATTAAATCAGCTTGTTTCATCCGGCCGAAAATATTTTCGACCTATTTCCCACCTCTCCCTGTCACGTTTTGTGACAACTTTTGCGCCTCGTCCACACTGCCCTTCCCCCAGGAAATAAACATCACAAATGTCGACGAAAAAGTTTAAACTTTTTTAAAGTTTTGCTTGTCACCCTGTCTGGAAGTTAATTGGCTTACCTTGGTGAAAACAAGATTATGTGTGTAGTAACAAAAATTTTGTGATTTCCCCCTACCCCCCCCCCCCGGTCCGAAATTATTACACTCCCACAAATCTCTTCCCCTTCTTGCGTGATGTCATTTGTGTATGGCCTCTATTACTACTACTACGACTGCGGCTACTACCAGTCCAATACTACAAATAATCATAATAAAGAAAAGCTTTATTGTTATTCCACTCTGCACGAAATACTCAGTATTTGTATGTGCAAATTTACAAATTCAAATTACAATTCAGTAAAATATCGTTAGTGTATAATAAATTACATCAACAGGCAAAATGGCAAAACAATGTTAACATTATCCGTTATGGTGGGTTAATTAACATTGTTTTGATGAGTATCATCATAAAGTAAATATTGCAATGTAGGTATTTCCAAACATAAGATTTTATTAACTTTAAAATTCTGTGTGACTTTAATTAATCTGTAACAAGATTCAAATACAGTTAATTAATGAAGTATGGTCTCTAATTTTCTGTTTAATATTATTAATTGTTAAATTTTTCAGTTCAACTGGTAATTTGTTTAAAAAAAAAGTATGGTACTAAATAAGTTTAATCCTCTTTTACCATAAGAATTCCTACATTTTGGTGTTTTTAGCCAAGGATGATTTATCTTGTTTCTCTCTCAATTAATAATAAGAATAATAAGTAGAAGACAAGAAGAAGGACGGTGATAACAGCTGAGAAACCCCCGTGGCATAATCCCTAATTGGCGGAGCGAGCGAGCGAAGCGTAGCCTATAACGGACACCAAATTGCAAAATGTTGGTTGGTTGGTTGGATGGTCCGTTGGTTGCACATTTTTAGTCTGGGTGGAGCCCAAACGAAAGATAGGATTGGAATGAAATTTGGTACAACGCTTGATACCCCAAACAGTATTGCTGAGCCAAAATTTGACGTAAATCGAACAATTATTACGGGAGAAATAACAAATTTTCGAATTTTTTTCTAACACTCACTATTGTAAATTTGGAATCGTGAATAGTTAAAAAATTCCGACGACGCATACACCTTGCTGGTGGTAGTCAAGTGAACTTAAAAAAAAATGGAAAATTTAATTTTCGTTTCTTCTTTCTAGCTGATAACCATATACGACGTAATTCAATGAAATAACATTTGACCCTTGCATGCAACCACTACAGGAAGAAACGCAAACATAAAAAACAAAAGGATTCCGGTACGATACACCTTGGCATCATTTGAAAAAACAATGCTTGGAGGGATTACCTTCAGCATGGCAACGAAATTGGTTTTTACACTAGCGATGGGAATCCCGAATATGAAACAGAAATCGTCGTATCACGGCGAAGCTATACATATAAAACGAACTACACATCGGACGTCGTATTTAAACACAGTACGAAGGCAACGGTGGACTCGAACCGTGGTGCATTAATGAATGGCTTAATCTCAAACGCAGCTGCTACTTAACGAAATAAAAATGACGACTAAATATTAGGCCTAAAAGCTACAAATTAGGCCTAAAGGCTAAAGTAGGTCTAAGAGCTGACAATTTTGACCTACAATATTGTGATCGTTACTGATGGATTATAATGTGGTTTTAAAATCGCTGTCGCCGTGCGTGATAGAGGTGTGTGCGTCAATATTTTCGTTGGTGGCGTTGTCAAGACAAGTGTAAGACAGCGGTAGCATTACCAACCTGCTGAATTTTTTAATTATTGTTAAAAACCATCGCTCAGATGATTGTTTCGCTTACAGTTAAATGCTTTATTATTAACATTTTGTAATCTAGTGAAGGCACTTGCGCGGCAGTAATTATTGTTGTAAACACTGTCAGAATATTATTAGCGGCGGCAGCCCAACCAGCCATCACAAACGTGCCGTTTTATTTTTATCGGCGGCGATGACTCACATCTTTAGTGTCGGAACACAGGACTGAAAGCCGAAGGGTCGAGTCAAATTAATACAGAAGCAAACCTATTTACGTTGCCTTTTGGACTTCTGTGACAGACTGCATGAGCGGGGAATCGAACCAATGACCTTTGGAAGAGAGCTCGGTTTCTGGTTGCAAAGATCGTGGGTTCGATTCCGTGCTCAGGCAGTCTGACATATAAATCCAGACGTCAACGTAAATAGGTTTGCATCTCTATTCATTTAGTGTCAGATGTGGAAAGAAGCTAAACAGACACTGAATAATGAAGCAAACGAAAGCCTATTAATATAATATTAATAAATTATAAATAAGATGGCTTTGGCCTATTTGAAAATAAAGCTAAAATAAGACAAAGGCCTGCAAATAACAGTACGTCACTCCAAAAAGCAAATAACCCAAACTTAGCTGAGTGAGCATTTCTCATAGATTTAAGGTGCATTAACAAATATGGTACAGTCATTAAAATAAACACTAAATATAAATTTGAAATAAAGGTCTGTTCGCTCCACCTACAATAGGCCCAAAGCCTGTTTCCTAGTTATAATCACCCGTATTTACTATTCTTGTTGAAAGCACAGGTTTCCACCATTCATCTTAGGCTAATTACATCCAATTATATTAATTAGAACTTCGACCACATCGTTTCAAAGATGTAACTTATGGTAAATAGAAACAGTATGTACGGTGCTATGGCGTACAGAAACTGCCATAGCTCAGGCTTTAATTATAACCTGTTTTCATTATCCTTGTTGAAAATCTAAGTTTCCACCAGTCATCTAAGCCTAATTATATTCATTTATTTTAATTAGAACTGCTGCCACATCTCGTTGAAGTTGTAACTTGCAGTGACTAAAAGCAGAAGGCACGGGTGTTAACTTAAAGAAACGGCCATATAGCTTAGCGCCTAATTACAATAAAACGTTTTTGTTGAAAACATGCCGCTCCACCTTTCATTTAAGCCTAATTACATCCATTTATCATTATTAGAAATATACACGTACACGGACACACACGCTATTGTCTGTGAAAACTTAATAGGATTAAATAACGAATTAGGTTCTAAAGAGTTAATTTACACAAACTATGAATCGGACGGTTTTTTGAAGAATTGTATTATGAACGTAGTACTTAATTGGTAAGTTTTCAATCAGATGAATGATTTAACTGTGAGCAACAGATTGTTTTTTGGCTGCCATTTATAACGTTTGATCTTGGATTTCTCAAGTTGCTAAGTGGCAACCTACGGATTCTGGTTCACGACATCAAACAATGTGGGGGGAATAAGTCATGAAATATTAGTTGTGCTCTCTGTCAAGGTTATAAGGGTTGGCTGCTGACTAAAATCCCATACGCCATGACCATCACTATGCATTTGTAAAGATTAGTTTGAGAATAGGTCTTTTGATGTTAATGTAGTTACTGCCAAAATCTGTAATTTATTTAGGTCATTAAAATGACATTTATTTTCAGCATTTTATTTTTGTAATCAGTTATCTGGAATACGTTTTATAATGTTTCTTTTAAAAATAAATGTCACAGATTTCTTATGTTGCATTGTTTTAAAGTTGCCTTTTTAAGTTGCATTGTTTCTGTTACCACAATAAAACTGAATATAAATTGCCATTTGTCCGTTGCTATTTGTCCGATTAACATTTTTTGTACATCAAAATAAACAAAAACGAATAGGAATCACGTTGCTTGAGGTTAATAATATATTAATAATTCGAGTAAGTTTGATGATCGAGACAGTGTGCCACAGAAACTGTTAATTAATACATTTTTCAGATTTGTACGTAAAACCATTTGAGAACACGGAAAACATCATAGGAAATAAAACGTTCTACTTTAAATTGCTTTTAATTTCACATATCGAAAATGATTATTGACCTATAGAAGAAGAGTTCTTGCATTTTAAACATTGTTAGCAGCTGCCTTCTTTGTTTGGTTGTCATCTTTAAACGAAAAGAGATTTTTTTTGGTCTCCCTATCGGAAAATGTTCAGGGTATGTAAGAGTATTAACCCTACAAAGGATTTGCTTTCATCACTTATGAATTAGTTTTCTCAAAATTAGAGCCACATTTACTATTATAAAAACACCAATATTAAGTTTTCCGGACAATCTAGTTTATCATTAAACGATGTTAAAATATTTCTAAAATATTCGTCATAAATAAAAGTTATTCAGCATGAGTGAAAAAGGTGAACGTCTTGAGTCAATTATTGATTCACTATTAATTTCACTATCACTATGTTTCACTTTCATCTTCACCATAAATGATTATAAATATCTTAAGAAGCAACAGACAAGCACAACGAGGCAATAAAACAGTGTTGAAAAGTACAAATATTGAAAATATTGAGGGAATACTGGGGAAATACTTCCTTTCAGCAAAATACGGTACACTCAAAATTCTTTAGATTTCCGACATAAATAATTCCAATCTGACCAGACGCAGCGTGAGGGATACAGGTGTCTCAAAATCAATTCTGCTCTTGTTCCTAGTCCGGACCCCATGTGGCCATTGTCAAACTAGTGTTCGTTTTTACTTTTGCTGAAAAATTACGTTGAAACTTAGGCTGTGTATGTTTTTCCCATAAAAAAAAATGTGTGTGAATCAAGCATGGTGCAAGTCACAAAAATTATCATTTAAGCGAATTTGTGTTTCGAGCCACGGCCGACCGGAGTAGAAATTGTGTATCTTTCCTCCTGACTCAACGACAGTTCTCGTTCGAGCCAGGTGGTTAAAGCCTCGTAGTACTGATGGTGGTAAAATAAGATTTGGGCTATGTTAAATCGACTTAGTTGGAGCAACGACCTGAACCAGCTGCTTTTCTTCCAGACGTTCTTTTGCAAATAGTGGAATACAAAGGGAAAGTTACAACACGGCTACTCTAACATGGTTAAACATCGTATATATTCACTCCTGTTCGGACACATTAGAAGGATAAGGCAGTTATAAATAAATAAATAAATAAATATTCGTTGCAGGAGCAACAGGACTAACAAGGGCTGAATAGCCACTAACTGTTAGCCTAAAAAAGATAAGGAGCCTGACCAGATTAGGTCAATTGTCAATAAAAAGTTGATGCAGTAAAAAATAGATTGATGCAGTGACTGCATGTCCAGTGCGAAGAAAAATAAAATCAATGGCTGCCACAAAATTGGGGAAGCGAGTCAGATCTATATTCATTAGATGGCGCTTGAATGCAAGTACCGTTGGTGCTATAACCATGTGCTCCTCCAGTGAATTCCAGACGGGGACCACCCTTACGGCAAAGAAATTTCTGCGGCAAGTCAATCGTGTCTTAGGTACGCTCAGTTTTAGGCTATGACCTCTCGTCCAATTTACAGTGCTGAGCTCAAATAAAGGAAGATCGACCGAAAGCAGGCCACGCAGTATCTTGAAAGCCAGTAAAAGATCGGCCTTTAAGCGGCGCAACTCCAGTGATTCAATACCCAGTGCTTTGAGCCGTAAATAATACGGCAAATGTTTCATTCCAGTTTGTGACTTTGTAAACCTGCGCTGAACCGACTCCAGATGGTCAATATCCCGCAGATGATGTGGAGACAAAACCGGGCTCGCATACTCCAAAAGAGGTCTAACATAAACTTTAAAAGCACGCAGTTTTGTTTCGGTGCAGCCCGAAGTAAATATCCGCTGAATCAACCCCAGACGACGACCTGCATTCTCTGTAATATATGCACAATGAGTCGATGATTTTAGTTTTCTGACAACTTAACATTCTGATGGATGGTGAATAACTGCTCGGATAATTCTGGTGTATAATGGCAGGTTGTCACCAACAGAAAATATAAAGAAATTCCCGTGACACCATTAGGGGCCATGAAATCGTTAACCTTTGCAGCTTGCTACCAGGTGCACGAGGTCGAGGTAACACATTTATGCTCACTTTTTAAGGAATCATCTGGCTTGTTTGTTTCTTTAAAAAAATGTCTTTGTGCATTCCTACCATCTGCAAGTGGTAGAGGGCGCCAGATTCTTTGTATTTCATTCTTTACTCTAGAAAACATTTAAAACTTTTCCCCACAGTTCACACAATGGCATCATCCAAAGTGCTGAACAGCCATCCTATACTGACGAAAGTTGTACCGCGGTAGGAATGCAGGCTTTTAATTCGGAATAGAATTCCGAATTGTGAGAAACTTAGAGTCGAATCCGGATTAGTATGCTAAATAGAACCCGTTCGGAGCGCAAGAGGGAAAGCGAGGCAAATTCTAGTTATAAAGATGCCTGCGAGAGCACATCAGTGTCGCTGCACATTGTCAGTTCCCACATTCCAGGTAAATATTAAAACGCATTTAAAATTTTTTTTATAAAGAATGGTTATTTTGCTGTATTATGTGTGCGAATTCCATCGAAAAATGAAGCGTTGTTTTGGTCCATTACATTCTGGGAAAACAACAGCGCTATCTCTGCGTTCCTGGTGTTAAAATCGTGCTAATTCGGAATTCGACGTACATTTGCAGAAGGAGCTCCCACTAGAGTGAAGTGTGGGAAGCGAAGCTTGTTCGATCTACCTATGAATTTGGAACCATTGAACTTGGATGACTTTTACTTCATTTTATTTGTGTCCACCCTGTTCAAAGTGTCTTTACAATTTAATTCGCATTCGGTACAAGATTGGAGACGATTCTTCCATGAAGGATCTCCATTACAAAAAACAAAACCTTAAGCACAAGTCCACTCTCCGTTCATTGTTCCAGTTACAGCAATCCACAAATACTAGTTCTTCACGTAATTTTAACCATAACATTTCTTAATTTCAGAAAATTTAAACATAAAATCATCAGAATGCAGTCACCAAATTAGATTACAAACTCTCATAACTACTACTCTCCTCACACGCACATAAAATTGAAAAAGAATCAACAAAGAACAATAAGCTGAAATCGCAAAAACTATTAATTGCCACCCACGTGAATGTGGCAGCAAAATAGTGAACCACACAATTACTAAAAGGTCGGTCGACAAATGACCCCGCAACTTGTTTTCCCAGAATAGGCATCAATTTACACCTCTTACTAATAAATATGAAAACACGAACATAACTGTGATCTATGGAGCTTGATTTTGTACAACAACAACCACCACCACCACCACCACCCAAAAAACGCTGTTCTACACGTATTTTATGACTAGGCCCATGGTAGTCAGAATGATCACAATGTTTAGGAATTTTTATTGTTGTTAGAAATAAAATGGCTATGGTCTTTGATGGGAATGCTATGCATGCAAACCGGCTGGTGGCTGAGCTGTAGCAGGAGATTGTTAAAAGTACAAAACATTAACACCTCCAATCTCATTGCACGAATGTGAAAAATAACTAGCATACTATGATGGGTAAGTACATTTGCTTGTTTTGAGTTTCGTTTTGGCATTTGAAGGATATTAATCTTTCTTACCTTTTTTTAACTGCTTACGCGTGTAATGCATAAAGCTGTTATTGAAATACAGTCGGGGAGAAAAAGGGGCTTGCGTTGTGAGCTATTGTTAAATGACGTTTTCGTCCCACTCCAGTCGTTTATTTGAACGGGTCATGCCTATCACCCTTATCGTATGGCCGGAAGTGACTGAAATATTAGTCGATTTTTCATGATTTCGATTAGAAAATGTGCCAGCAAACTGTAGGCGTTGTTATTGAACAGTTTATGGCTTAAATCATTTGCATCTGAAGGGTTGTACGTCCTCGACTAAATCTTTTTGCCAATTATATTTCTGTATGAAAAAAAAAGTCCCAGCTTATTTCAGGTTTTGACAACATGCACGGAAAACGGAATTCTATCTGTTGTTGGGATATTGGCGAATCACTGAAAAAAATGGCAGCTACTTTACAGTTCGCGGGAAGGCTGTCCTAGGATTCTATGCGTATTGGCAATTCGTTTAGTTATGTGGCTCCTGCTAAGCAGGTAATTATTGTATAATCGATTATTTAGTGTAACAGTTTGTTGTAGTATAATCAATTCGACAAACGTGTGAGACAACGGGGTAGTGCATACTAGGTGCGTAGCTAACGGAATAAAGGCAGAATTATAAATTCATTCCACGATCACTTTCGATAGTAAAATAAACAATAGAAGGAACAGGTTTACTTTACGTGGCTTATGGGAAAAATAAGGGCTCCTCACCGATTGATCTCTCGTTGAGCTAGAATGACGTAAAACGATCAACTGAACAATATTTTCGCATAACACTTTTGGGGCAAAGGCTTCGTTTGGCATCAGAAATTATTGAAAGCTGCACTCTTTGTTTGCGCTGATGGACGAGAGGCCGTTTTCTTCCGTGTTCTCAGCTGATATTTTTTTCCCGTAAACAGTTCAGATAGGTGGGTTGTTATTGTCAGTTTCGTGTGGTTGTTTTGTTATTGTCGGTTAGGTTAGGAACCGGCTTCGGCATTTCACTTGAGGTAATGAACTGGTTGGGGTTTGGCGTTTCACTTGCCGGAATTTCGCCCAGTTCCATGCTCTCAGGCGTGGCGCGGTGTTAACTTTGGACCTTTCCCACGGCAAAATGGTGCGTTTTCCCCAAAAAATGGAAGAGGAAAACTTGACTCAGTAGATAATTCTTAGTCCATAAAAAAAATCTGACGAGAGCCCGTTTTCTTCCCATGTTCCTTTTCCGCACATGGCCCAAAATTCGAAAAAAAGAGAAAAAACCTCCCTTTAATTTTCATGGAAGGCACTACAAATTGATCCAAAATTGCGGAAACTCGTTAAATCATCATTAACCTATCCTAACCAATTAACTGCCCCAGTATGAAATACCAAACCCAAACCAGTTAACTACCTCAGTATGAAATGCAAAACCCCAAACTTACATAACTTAACTGACAATAACAAAACCACACAAAACTACACGAAACTGACAATAACAACCCGCCTATCGGAACCACCCAATAGAGTGCTTTGTCTTTCGTCTATGAAAATAATAATGTTGCGATTTTTTGCATAAGAAGTTTATGTATATCTTTATGAAATTCTTGGACGAAACTGACAATAACAACCCGCCTATCGGAACTGTTTACGAAAAAAAATATAAGGTGCCCGCCTGGCCCGGCAAGGATTTTAATCTATCTTACCTATTTTGTTTTAAGGTTCCTCAGATCGTGAAAAACTTGTTAAAAAATTAAAACTGAAATTTTGAATTAAAATGCAAAACTACCTAGTGGCTTGGCCGAAAAATTAACGGCGGCGGGTAGCGGCAGCGTGCCGAAATTATTTTTCATGATCAACGACGTGCGGAATATTGGGAAAATCATCGGCGGGGATAAATGTTGATCTTAACGTAAATTCTACATTGCTAATTGTAGAATAATACACTCGAATACAATTTTTACGTTCGGAGTAGTCGTTCATAATAAGTTTTCACTAGTTTGTGTGTCCAGGTGGTCCAGAATTGCGTCCATTCGTGGTCCAGAGCCGGATCGACAATGACAGCCATGTTGATATTAGAGATAACAAAGTTATGACGCAACAAAGAACACAACTGAAGTCAGAGTCGGCGCATGCGCAGTCCAGTTTATTTAGGAAAAGTGGTCTTGGAAAAGCCACCTACATTAAATGCCGTATCGTATCAGACCAAAAAAGGCAACTAAAATCAACAATTGACATAGAAGCAAGCGCAAGTTTGCTAGGTGCTGCCATCTCCACACCAATCAGTGAAATTTCAAATTACCTGACGAGGGTACCAAATTCTGCCAACCGATGATGGCACTTGGCAAACTTGTCGCGTAGGTATTTGTTTCGCCTTCTAGCAGAGAATTGTGGAAGGTAAAGATGATACGGCCTTTCGAAAAAGATCGTTACTGTAGGCCTTTACTGTAGGTGGCCATGTCTTGGGTGATGCGGAGTCCTACCACGCCTACTTTGCTTGCTAGCATATAGGAGCTTGATTAGGTAATCAAGCTCCAAAAAAAAAATAAACGAGTAAAATTTATAACTATGCTTAAAATTTAATGGTCGAGTAACAAAATTTACTGTACTTGGAAGTACTGTACTGTACTGTACTGTACTGTACTGTACTGTACTTAAGTTTTTTTAGATACTCCTGATATTAATTAATAATGGTTATTCATATCAAAAACACGTCAACAGTATTAGTGGAAAACGGTATTTTTACTTGTACGCAATTTATAAACTACACAATTCTAGCACGAAAATCGGATTTTGAAATACCGTACTGCTAAAATTGACGAATAAAATTGCAATAATAATAACTGAATAAGATTGCAATAAATAATTACTACGTTGTAAGTATTACTTTAGTTGACTACCTGAAGTAAAACCACAAAGAGTTTAGATTAATATGGATAATTTGAGCCAGACTTGCATTCCGTACTAAAAAAAAAACACTAAACATTCTGATTGAGAATGCAACAGGTGATTAAGGAAAATGATGTGTACCTAAATTAGGGCCGAGATGGAAGACTAAGGTGAAAAGATTCGATGGAAATACCACGTTTGGTCAATTATCAGTGCTATATTACTACGATCATAATATTCCATGTGTCTCTTTTTTTAATACAGTACATGATTGGGATTAAACGTGACGAAATGGCGAAATTGGTGACCAGGGCACAGGAAAAGGAAAGTCCTTTGCTGGCATCGGAAAATCAGTTGGAAGATGACGCTATGAAATTCAGTGATTACTTGCGAAGCAATGACCGAGAGGCCGTAGAAGCTGCGAAACAGTATGTATTACATATTTCATATTTTAAGGTCTAGAGAGTTTGAGACTCCTAACAAGTTAGCAAAAAAATTGTTAATTGATTCAGTCAACGCCTCGGACGTTCTTCTGCTCGCTATTGGCCATAAGGAGAAATTACTTGGCATACTGGACCTAGTTTGGCCTCCCTATATAATTAGATATTTAATAATGCATTAGAGACCTAATTCATTAAATATAGGCATGAATACACGTGGTGCCATCCAGTAGAGTGTGGCAACATGTTACTGCTGTTCTACCTAGCTAGAGGGAGGGGGGAATGTGAAGGGAAATAGTTATTATATAGTAGGAAATAGTAGGAATAGTAGGTCTTCCCTATTTATGCTATATTCATAAACAAAAAAACGGAACGTTAAATGTTAAGAGTAAGGGTCTAAAAGTCAAAACTTAGGAACATGGACAAGTTTTGACAATAAGGGCCCAAGTGTAAAATTTTGTCAGTAGGAAGCTCAGTAGGAGTCAGTATTAGACCCTTTCTACCCGGTGCCCAGCTTTCGTCATTAACAATAAGAACACGATAAATACATAGTTTGATGAGCAATTTTAAGAGATCCTCCTATAAAGACCCATGTGATGACCCAATGGTAGTGATCGGTAAGTTTCCTGCTTTGCTTTAGGCTGAAAAGTTTTTTTTTGGGGGGGGGGGGTAACATGACAGCATATTTGCAGTACAGAGCAATATTGATTGTCATCAATTGCCTTAAATCTACGAAATTCGTATAAAGATGCTCAAAATATCTAACGCAACCAAAGTCAAATGCTTTAATGAAAAACCTGCTACACGTTCCATATGAATAGGCATTATATTTACAAAGTTAGATTTACAAAATTGACTTACTGACTTATTAAGAAAATCCAATGTTAGTGGTTAGAGTTGATTTAGGTAAAGAAAATTTTTTTTCGGTTTGGTAACATGACAAGGTATTCACAGTGGAGAGCATTATGGATTGTCATCACTTACCTTGAATGTATGAAATTCTTATAAAGATAAAAAACATTTAAACCTGCTTCATCAGTTCATACACACGTTCTGTCCGATTAGGCTAGCTAGATATTTACAAAGTTAGATTTACAAAATTAGCATACTATGTCATTTACCTAACCACCAGGTAGTAAGGGTCTAATGCTTACCTGCCTCTTATTGACAAAATTTTACACCTGGGCCCTTCCTTTAAAACTTTGTCCGCATTCCTTCTATGTTTTGACTTTTAGACCTTTACTCTTAACATTTAACGTTCCCTTTTTTGTTTATTAATGTGTGATATTTTGAGAATTGCAGCTCAAACAGTGCAAGCGATGGTACTGTCTGCAACGAGAAGATGCACAATACACCCAACCTAGAGATGCAGCAAACTTCCTTTGCAGTATAATACTGATTTCACACGTTATAATGTTTGGGTGCCCGGCCTGGTTGACCCGTGACGGAGGATTTCACACGTAATAATTATTTCTGGGCTAAAGTGAGCTGGCCAGGGCTGACGCGCACCTGCCTGGCCCGGCTTTCCAGCCGATGCCAGGCATGGCTGGCCCTGGCCAGCGCGCTTTATTTTTAACGTGTGAAATCCGAAGCGAACCCTCCCGCGCTCGTAGCCGTGCAGTACAGTCCATTAGCCTACTTGTCAACAAACAAAACTGTAAACACTAAAAAAGAAATGTGACAATCGTAAAATAAATAGTGGCTCTTTAAACGGATTGAAAAACTCGTGGGAGGAAAAAACTAAATATTAGTAAAAAAAAACCCGTGTTGCATATCAGTACGTTAGCAGAGTCAGGATGCATTGCACTGATCAATTCTCTATCAGCTTTTGGAATATTACTAATAGTGTTTTTCCCTAAATGATACAATTTTTCAAGTTTTATTTCCTTTGCAAATTTCACGCCACTAAAAGGGTTTGTTTGGGTGTCTCCAAAGGAAAAACTGCACTACAAGGAAAAATAAAGATTAGAAATTACCGGTAGTTTTTAATTTTTTTTTTATTTTGAGCATAATAAAATAAAATACTAACCTAGATCAAAGAGCCATGTTTCAGAGATTGTGAAGTTATGTTGTCAAAATAACAAACTGATGCAAAATGAAGACATGAAAATAATATGTCGAAATAAAAGTGACGTGATCCATATCCATTTTTCTGTTCTCGAACATTAGACTGTCCCAACCAAGGACTCGAACCGTCAATCTTTTGATAGTTTGTACATTGACACAACAATCGCCAAACCACACCGCCAGGATTTAACTATTGGAATGTCGGTATTGGTATAATAATAAATTTTTTGACCACATGTTTGGTAAGGTATTGGAAGGGGAGAGTGTCCCACTAACACCAATCCTAAAACTAAAAGT
>JAHWFP010103022.1:0-29866 GCA_023313725.1 Lithobius niger | reverse complement strand
GCTTACATCCGTATTTTATACGCTGAAGCGTTTTTTAATACTAATCACGACGTGTTTGATCTTGGAAATGCAAGACGAGATGTGGACTGGCTAAAGATGCTTTATAAAGGCGGTTTGGCTAATATTATAATGATACGATCTGTAGTGATACTAGTTGACCCAGCTGGAAGGCCTTATCTTCAATCTCATCTACGAGATGCTATTGCTAGAGTGACGGATTTGCGTGAAGTAGAGGCAGTATGCATGCTTCGGGCTAACAATATTTTTCAAGTGGTGTTGAGATCGAATGAGTCAAAGGATGCATTAAAGAGAGCAAAGAATCTCACTTTAAATGTGTATGGTGCTGTAGTGTCAGTGTCAGATAGTGTCTGCATGGCCACCTAAAGTCAATCAATGATTCGTTTGAGAAGCAACGATCTTTCGTAAATGAAACTTTGAAACAGCATACTGTAAACATTGCCACTTTGGTTAAAGAGGAATTTACAGCTGCATTTGTGAAACAAAATGTGGCAGAGACTGGTGCAAACGTGGCGAAAGTTGAATTGGGACACGATTTGGTCAAGGTGACATCCATACTTTCAAAATCCATTGAAGGAACCTTTTCGGTTAGCTCTTGTCATTTAAACACTATACCGCGACATGAAAAAAATGAGAATTCCACTCGGAATGAAACCTCTCTAGGTTCCACAAGACGGAAGTCCAACCATCGTACGCATCAACCTACATTATGTAATCCCCCACATAACCTCTCATAGACCTTGCACAAAGTAAATACGAGCTTACTTGACTTTCCCTCGAGCTCTCTGCCACCGAATGTTACTAGGCGAAAAACACGAAAAAATGAAGATACTGTGATACCACAGAAAGACGCCTCTGGTACTACGAATGACACAACGCTAAACTTCAGGAACGTAACGTTGCTGTGTAACGATAAGAACCGACTTCGGGTAAACAATCAAAGCCTTGCTAACACTTGCCCACGTGAACCGCTGAATAGCATTAACAAATCGTCAACCCTTAATCTACAAAATGAACAATCAATCATCATAGGGGACTCTCACAGCAGAGGCTTAAGAGGGAATACAAATAAAGGCTCATTGACTCTGACTTTTCCTGGTGCTACGGTCGAATATTTGTCATCTAAACTGACTTCAATCGTCCAGAAATCAGACCAGGGAGCATCCTTCATCATATGCGGTGGCACGAACAACATCACTATTGATACTCCAAAATCTATCGTGGAGAAACTTACGAAACTCGGGGAGCACATTCGCGACCTTAGACCTGAATCAAGAATCTCCTTCGTTGGATTGTTCCCTCGCCTTGGGCTGCTCCACCGTGAACTGACCGGGATATTGTTCTAACAAACATGCTACTACGTCAGCAGTGCATTGTGTCACACTTCAACTTCGTCTCGATCGACAGTGAACTGTGTTCGGACCACACTATGTTTTCTAGAGACGGCCTACATCTAACCAGAAAAGGGACAAATGTGCTACAACATACACTCCATCTAGTCCACTTTAATCAGGAAAACGAGAATTCTTAAGTGGGAACTCTGGCCTTTCATCCCATCTACCATTTATTACAAGCACAAATGCCTACCTCCGGTGTATTTTGATCAATGCTCGCAGTCTTATATGTAACATGGGGAGCTTCTGGGCAACACTGGCTACTAATAGTTATGACATTCTGTTCGTGGTGGAAACTTGGTTAAATGAAAGCATCACGGATTCTATGATCACAGGAAACTACCCATATACTGTGATCCGTCGCGATCGTGGTTCTAGAGCAGGCGGCATTTTGGTTGTTTATCGCTTAGACTTAAACATGATAAGTGTTAGGGTCTCAGAACATACTGAAGCAATTTGTTTATTAATGCCTTTACATAAATTAAATATTATACTCTGCTACATTCCAAATGGTAGAGATGAGCAACTTGTGGCAAACACATGCATTTTCGTAAAATCCTGCATAAATCCTCTTTGTTCTAACTTGGTTCTAGGTGACCTCAATCTTTCTACCATTGATTGGGACTTGCTGTGTGCTGCTGACAGGCATCATCGTTGTTTCCTTGACGTTGTCATTGAGCTAGGCCTTTGCCAGCTCGTCAGGGAACCTACTCGAGGAGAAAATATCCTCGACATTGTTCTTACTGATAACGACAGACTTGTCATTGGCACCAAAGTGGTTGATCATTTGGGTACAAGTGATCACTGCATGGTTTCTTTTGATGTGCAATCACCCTATCCAGCCTTCACGAGTGAAGCCAGTAAAACTGGTAAGTTTGACTTTAACCACCTCAGACATAGACTTGCGGGTGTTGACTGGCGTGGTCTCATGGAGATGGCTGCCTCGAGGACAATCTTGGCTTGGGACCTATTTTTTGAAACCCTCCAGGAGGAAGTGAATCAGTGTAGATCGGTTCCAAGTCAAACTAAGAAACCTGGTTACAAACTTCCACGAAATATCTCCAAACTTAGCCACCACAAATTAAAACTGTGGCAGGCCTACAAAAGAACGCCAACTATGGAAAATCTACACTCCTATAATAATTACCGCAAAATATATGCATCCGCTGTAGCTAATTGGCATAGTGAATATACATCCGCTGCTATTAAAGAGGGAACACTTTCAGCCCTTTTCCGCCTTTATCGTGAGAAAACATGTAGTGCTCGGGACTTTCCCTTTATCAAAATTGGTGGTGACTATAACACCACCAACATAACGGCGAAAAAGCAGATATTCTTAACCAACTGTTCGTGTCAAACGGACAAGTTGACAACAATGATGTTTCTCCATCACCTGATCTTGAGGATACTCTAAACCCCTCTTTTAATATCGGTTTCACTCCATACTCTGTGAAGCGTACCCTCGACAAAATGAAACCTAGTCATGCTGTTGGTCCCGAGGGGTTTTCCGCCTATTTCTATAAACAAATTAGTAATGAAATAAGTTACCCCTTATCTTTTATCTTCTCATCCTCTTTTATGGAAGGCATACTTCCACCAGTCTGGAAAACTGCGGTTATCACACCTGTTTTTAAGAAGGGAGATGCATCTGATCCTAAGAATTATCGTCCAATCGCTCTCACAGTTGTACCATGCAAGTTAATGGAAACGCTTATCCGAGATTGCATGCTTGCTTATATTGAGTCTGTTGACTTAATCCTACCCGATCAATTTGGCTTTCTGCCAGGCCGGTCAACTACTTTGCAGCTCTTACTTTGCCTCGACAGGTGGACCTCTGCCATAGATATTGGTGTACCGTCAGACATCGTCTATTTCGATTTCAGCAAGGCGTTTGAATCCGTGGTATACTCTAAATTATTATTCAAACTTAAAAACTCAGGTTTTAACTGTAAACTTTTGCGCTGGATTTCATCTTTCATTAGCGATCGAACCCAATGTGTTCGAATCTCAAATTCTTTTTCTTCCATGAGGTCTGTTACCAGTGGCGTCCCCCAGGGCTCAGTCTTGGGACCGCTTTTGTTTGTGATATATCTGAATGATCTTACATGTAACCTGAAAGGTACCTCTTTGTCAAAGTTCGCAGATGATCTTAAACTAGACTCCGCCATTGTTGGGACAGACTGTGAAAATATCTGCTGCGAAATTGCTTCAGTTGCAGATTGGGCAAAAAAATGGCAACTGCCTCTTTCTATTCCTAAATGTTGTACATTACACGTCGGTCGCACTAACTTTAATGACTTATATTTTGGACGAAAATGCTCTACCAGATGTAAATTCTGTTAAGGATCTCGGCGTCTGGTTTTGCAGGGACTTAAAGTTTAGTCATCATTGTTCCCAAATCACTGCAACAGCATTTAAATGCTTAGCTATTGTAAACCGCTGTTTTTCTGCTTGCGACCTTAAAACCAAAGTTTGGCCTTCAAAGTTTTTGTGCGTCCTATCCTGGAATATGCAAGCCCGGTTTGGTCGCCTTACTTGCTGCAGGACATCGACAGAGTTGAATCTGTCCAGCGGAGATTTACGAAGTCCTTACCAGGATTACGAAATCTCACCTACATTGAGCGCTTACGGTCTGCAAGATTGGAATTACTTGAACTTCGACGCCTAAAGACGGATCTGATTTTGACTTTTAAAATTATCCATGACAAACTTCCTCTAGCAGTTCCTTTTTTTGAGCACAATAATATGTGCTTAACACGCGGCCATTCACTTAAACTCAGAAGTCAACCAGCACACTTAAACTGTCGTGTAAACTTCTTTTCCCATCGTGTGGTTGAGGTTTGGAATGCTCTGCCCGAGTCTGCTGTCTCCTCTGCTACCATTGATAAATTTCGTGCGGAATTAAAAAACCAAAATCTGTCGAGGTTTTTGAAACGTAAACCATGTTGGTTTTAATTTTATTTCGTAACTAGTGTGTTATGGCTTCCTGTGCTTCCAACAGTTGACAATTGGCAACATAAAAATTTGCCATGCTTTATACAATTTTGTAATTACCTCGGTGTCGCGCTATAGTCCTGGTGTTGCCCATTTCTCGACTCATGTTTTATTTCTTTTTCTATTTTTTCCCTTAATTGTACGCTGTTTTACTAGGCTCGCTGTCAGTGACTTCATTGTCCTTTCGTGTCCTGTTGCTCCCGCAACGAATTATTATTTATTATTTATTTATTATTATATTTGTATGATCGTGCTATTGCTATAAGAGTGCACTGGCTTCCTTACGAAGTTGAAGAACGTGATTTGGGAGTGGCCCTTTTGAATTATGGTACTTTACAGTCTTGCGAGCATGAGCGACACATGACTGATGAACTTTCACACTGTTACACAGGGGTAAGGCGACTTACTCTCAAACTCCGTGATAGTATCATGTTAGAAGATATTCCTGATGTTGTTCAAGTCTGTGGCATGCCAGCTCTCTTAGTTATTCCGGACAGGTCCCCTCAATGCCTTTGTTGTCATTTGCGTGGGCACGTCAAGAGGGGGTGCGACAGTACCTACTGTAGACGCTGTAAATATCTATGTTGGTAAAGAAAAGCACTGCGTACATACGCAGCCTGTCTCTGAAGATGGCCATGTGAATCCTCGTCCTGTGTAGAATGACAGAGTAGGCTCTTATGCGTCTTGCCTTAATCCGGATAGTGTTGTGCGTGTCAACTCTCAACTCTCAACCATTCTCAACTTAGTCACCTCTTTATAGGTTTTTAGTTTGGTTTTAATTTTGTTGTAATTTGTTTTATTTAGTTAGTTTTGGGGTGTTGATATCACTCCTTTGAAGGGCCGAACCACTCTGAACTTGGTGGCCTATTTTTCAGTTTTTGGCTTTATTTATTTTGCTTTTTTTTTATAGTAGGTTTATTTTTTGTGAATTGAACGTGAATGCAATTTCTTTGCAACGTTGTTTAGAGTTATGGTGATACACTAGTGTGTGTTTAGGCACGCACGTCAGTATACACGTTCTCATTGTCTGAACGTTGGCCGTCCAATGAGAGACGATGCTGACAATACTAACAATGATTAAACCAATGTTTTTGTACTTAACGCGCCTTTCCACGACATCCCGTTACGCCCCCACACTCCAAACCATAAAAGGTATGCAGTTCGTATTGTACTGCACCCATTCGTCCAATGTCATAGCTGGAAGTCTTCCCGTTATCTCGGTATTGAAGAATAATCACCCTATGGGATTTAACATGGCCATGAGCGGACTAGATAGCTAGCTGTAACACATTTTCAACGTTATTGAGGGTCAGATTTTGCATTGAAAGCAACTTAGCTGGCATTCCAAGAGTTAATTTTTGTCAGGTGGGTCATTGCTCTCGATTTCAACACAATATAAGCTTTTGTACCTCATTATTATTTTTCCCCTAGTACCTGAAATGTGGCCACCTCTGTTTCAGATTATATGACACTGACGCTATGGCGTCACGCTACAATGGTTTACAACTTCGACAATTGAACTGATGTGATGTAAGTTGTGTTGTTTGTTGTCTTTCTTGGCGCGACACACTAGCGTGTGTCTAGATAACAACCTTGGCAATGTGCCGATTTATGGGCCCCAGTGAAAAGGAAAGGCTTTAACAAGACTAAATCCATGATACCTAGCAAATTTAAATTAATTACCGAGGATATGAAAACTAATCGCGATAGTATCGAACAAGAAGAGTTAGAAAGCAAAGAAATGTAATTTAGGTTCTAGATTTAGAGCAACGGCTATTCAAACAATGTTTTAGTCGAGTGAGCAGTTTGTACTCGAATTCGGCCCAAGGGCTCCACTTGAAAAGTTGATTCCACTCAAAATGCGGTATCTACGCCAATTCTAAACTGGTTTCACATTAAAATGAACTAAATTGATTGCCTCGATTAGAGCTTTCCAGCCGTATGGACTAAATAACATGCCGTTTTAGTTATATTCTTAAAACTAGAAAACTTACATTGAAAATCTTAGTGTGAGCCGAGTTACTACCACCAATTAATATTAAGCGAAAAAGCAATATAGCAGAGGCGCAATATTGAACATAAATATAAATTTCAATCCTCTCCATCTGTAATAGGCCCACAGCAGGTTTCATAATTTAAAAACGGAAATCTAGTTTTAATATCGGCATCGACTCCCAATATTAGATAAAATTAAGTATAAGAAAGAACTGGCGACAGTGGTTATCAGTGTCACCCTGAACTAAAGATATTTTGAAAACAATCGCAACTTTAGTACGGTTACTTTAATTCATAGATTTGGTGATACTTTATCCATCGTAGTGCCATCACATATTCAAGGGCAAAGATGTCTATGTAGTGGCCACACGCACGACTTCTTTCCTTAAAAAGGATTTTAATTAATTACATTCTTTCATATACGAAAGATGAGCAGCCCTATTTGGAGACGACGAAATCGTAAAGCAACATAATTTTTTTTCTCTCTTAGTCTCCTACTGTTGTTTTTCATTAGTTGGTTGCACAACTAAAACGACAACAGAAATACTAAGGTACAGTGAATGGTAAGACATACTTTGTTAATGTTTTGCATGAAATTTTTTGGTGATATTGCGATAATGAGATCTAAAGCGCTATTTATTATACTCTCCCAGGTATAACGTAGTTAACATTTTTTATATGCCCGTCCTTATTTAGTTGGAACGTAAATACTACTGAGTGAAAAAAGAAAAAAATTTTTTTACAGCAAACTAGTTCTACCTTGGGTAAAAGAGATCAAAGTAGCAATAATGACACTTCACGATTTAGCTGGTATTAATCCCATGAATACCGTGGACATAAGCATGGATTGAAGGTTGAAGTGCCCTGCGAGTCAGCTGCGAGTTAGGTCAGCTTCGAGTTTCGATCTAGCATCCTGTTGTCTTACAGACCATGATTCTACATTCTGGTGTGCTATGCTTGATGGTGTCTGGTTCACAGGGAACTCTCTCGGATAGCATTCATAAAGCCGTCTTCTTACGTTTGGTCTTATGCCTGGTAGTCATTGCATTAAAGCTATTTTACACCAATTTCTTATCAGAAACTAAGAAATAATATTGAGCTTACCCGAATTTGCCATTAATTTAATATTGGTGAATATTACAACCCAGACGAAAAGAGAGAGAAGGAGCCTCATTTCTACGCATTAATAATTCTTCACTGGCATGTAGAAACAACTTGTGTCCTCTGTCGATCGCTAGCAATGAAATGAGATAGTGACATCTTAAGTAAAACTTTGATACTCTCCGGATGCAATTGATATGTACGTCAAGGACTTGCAATGATGCAAATAGATTAATTACATCGCCTCAAGAAATATTTATTTCGGTCAAAAAATAATTCATGATGAACGTCAAACATCTAGACCAGCCCGAATTTTTTTCCATCATGTCCTTCGGCCGACCCAAAGAAGAACGGCAATTAGGTAAAAAAAAAGAGTGTTGTGTTTGGTACTCATGCGCCACATCATGATCTTCAACGGTTATATCTATAATAAACATTCTGGTATCTACATCATTAAAGACGTACTAGCGGAGTCACTCGCATCGCTCGCTCATTCCGCGCCATCTCGCTATGCTCGAGGAGCTTTCATGCTGCAACTCTTACGCTACTGAGGGCGAGACACGCGATTTGCAGACCAGTCGGCCTTGGCTTGAAGAAGCTATTCCCTTTCTGGCACTCGATTGAACTGTTATTGAGCCAGGAGGAGAGGAATGCGATTTGTACCCAATCGGCCTTTGCTTGAAGAAGCCATCCCCTTTCTGGCATGCGCCTAAACTGGAAATGAGCGAGGAGGCGAGACACGGGATTTCTTCCCCAGTCGGCATTGGCTTGTAGAAGCCTTATCCATCCCTGCTGCAAGGCATTTTCAACGTTGTATCACGCGAGTTTCAATCCTGTGTAGTTCTCAGGATGAAGTTCGATGTAATGCAAACGGCTTGCCTCGATTTTACAAAATGCATCGACACAAAACTGTTGAGTTAGTTTTCCCGCATTTAAAATTGGGTTAAAATTCGTTCTTACAGCTAAGTGGTTTGCATAAAACTGAAGTTGTGCGACCGTTCCTTTTGTGTTGTTAGCATATAGTATGTTTTCTTTCCACGTCTCGTCACCAAATGGAAAAAGTAGTGGGTAGGTCATGGCATCAACATTACAGCTTAAAATCGAAATGGGTTTGGTTGCATTCGTTGCTCTTAGATGCACGCAGATATCTCTATTAAAAGGAAGTGCACCGTTCGGTGTTTAAACACAAATGCCACTTCGTTCGTTCTCACGACGTTGTACTGTCTTGGATCTTGACTCCCGTCATTTACTATCGCCCTGGTTATATTTTGCATTTTACGACCAGTTACTGCTCCGTTGGTCTTTTCTTCTTGCTCTACCTCATAAATCATCTTATGGGTTTGTAGAAAATGAAAAATTTCTCTCAGTAAACTATCTAAGTCTTGCATTAATCGTGGTTTACAATTGCTGTTTGAGTGAATGGACATTCTTTGTTCGAGAACAGCATCCGAATCCAACATATATATTTGAGCATATTTATGGACAACACCATCTGGTGAATGTAAGGGACCAATTGAATGATGTATTTGTCCCTGTATCTTAAAACAGTATGGACCACGACCTGGTAGTAATTTTATGGTGGCGTTCATTGACACAAAAGCTAAAGCATTATTGTATTGACTAATGTTTTCTTTAAAATTTGTATGTCAACATCAATGCCAGTCATTAGGTTTTTTTATTTTAACATGATATTATATGGGTGCCAGTTTAACTTTTCCCATATGCCAACAGTTTCTGAATAGCCTTTTTTTGAGTTTTCTCCAGAATAATATGTTTAGCATCATAGTGACCGCACGTCAGGTTTATAGCGCCACAGAAATGTTCTGAGGAATTGTTTTCGTTTGCGAGTGGTTGAACGACTGTATTCCGAGTTAATGTCATTTTCACTTGTCTTTGACGAACGTTACTCTGACGAACAGCAGCAGTTCTTGCAGAATGCTCAGCTGGTGTTTCCATAGCTCGTCGAGTACAATCCGTCTCAAGCACAGATGTAATTCTTGCAGAACGTTTGGCTGCTGTTTCCTGAACTTGCCCATCACGATTCCCCTCAACCACATACGTAATTCTTTCTGAGCGTTCGGCTACCGTTTCTGCATCTTGATACACACGTGCGCATTTTGCTTTATTCTCTCCAACTAAATTTGATTTTCTTTTTTGTGGCATAATGTTGAAATCAGAAATATTCCTAATTGTTTCAAACAATAACATCCACTCTTGCAACAATACACTTGACCAACAAAACTTTCAACATGGTGAAAATGCCTCAAAATAAACTGAAGATAGAAGGCCAACCTTTCAAATTGAAATTCTCACTTCTTCACGGCCCGAAGTCTGCATTTAGTCTTGTACAGTGCATAATGCTGGAATTCGACATCACAAATTCACAAAGAATCAGCTCAGAAATTCTCAAAACTACAACTTCACGATGGTTTGTTTGTCACGAATTTAAATATGATTTAATTAAAAATTCAAAGTTCATACCGTATCAACTCCATAGTCTCTTACCCGCCGTTCAATTATGCCACGCTTCTCTGCCACACGCATCACCTGTGCAAACACCTCCTCCGGTACCAACCCGAAGTTTACTTTACTGTCCGTTATCACCTTTTGTTTTCTCAGCTCCACAAGCAATGCATCCACATCGGCTGCCATTTTACCGTTTAACAATCACCAAAGACATAACATGTGCACGAAGAATGGAGATGGAGTTTGCTGAGGGGGATTGTTTCCTAGTTACAAAGGTTAAAACAATGTAAAACAATCAAAATGATCGTTTAAGGACCTGTAACTCCGGAATGGCTCGACCAAACGAAAAAGTGGTCTCCGTGAGAATGAATCCCAGGGAAATTTCTGTCCTAGATCATGTTTCAGATTTTAGGTAGGTGCAGTAGTTTTGTCTGAAACCGTGTCACACAAGCACAAGAACAAGAACAGCCTCAACAATAAGATGTGAGTTTTCAAATTTCCGTGTTGCTCCGTACGTTTAGTCTTGCACGGAAATGCGTAAAAGTTGCTATTAAGTTGGGAAAAGTTGCTATCTACTATCTGGCCAAGTTTGGTCGAAATATATTGAATAGAAACGGAGAAATTAATAGTTTTAGTTTTGCTGGAGAGAGGACTTCAATCATTATCACCGTGTATGTTACGATAGAAACTTATCATTAACAAACTATGGTGTCACGAATGTTTGACACCCATCAAACATCATGAGGGTTTAAAAAACTTAGACGTTATTTTTTCGCGTTTTTGAGGGTCATAATATCAAGTCACAGCGATGCAAATAGACCTATCCTGAGTGCAATTTAATTATCCTTCGTTTGGTCCTACTACCATGTTTGTAGGTGCTTTGGTTCCAGAGGAGTAGAGGTATAAACAAACACACACACACGCACATCATACGTCCTTAATTATGTAGATGATGTGTGTGCATACATGCGTGATTGTACCGCTACTCCTCGGGAACCAAAGCACCTACACAGCTGGGAGTTGGACCAAACAAAAGATAATTAAATTACACTTCGGTTAGGCCTATTTTCATCGCTGTAACTTGATACTATGAGTAGTAGGTAAATACGATATTGAGGGACATACATACATACTCCAGGATTTGACCTTCAGCAGTTCTGCGGATTTTTCTGCAGAAATTCTGAAGGTTGGGGAAGGGTATTCTGCAGCAGTTCTATGGTAATTCCTATGGTAATTCTGCAGCTGTTCTGGGGTATTTGCTGTAGCAATATCTGGGGTGATTTAACAGCATTCATTCGGTAATATTGTAGCTATTCTAGGATAATTCTGCAGCAATAATGAAGCATTTCTGCAGCAGTCGCGAATTGTTTTTTTCAGCAGTACTGGGGTAATTAGGTAGCAGTTCTTGGTAATTCAGCAACATTCCTGGGATAATTCTGCAGCAGTCCTGGAGTGGTTCTACAGCATCTTAAAGCTTAAAACTTAAAGCCCTAAAGGAACAGATATTATAAAGAGACATGCAAGCCATCAGCGTCGCACTAATACGTGTAAAAGTACCTCCAGCTTGTTTTTTAGGACGCTGCAGATTCTTTTACACGTATTATTGCGATGCTGATGGCTTACATGTCTTTTTCTAACGTCTCTTCCTTTAGAGCTGTTTTTAAGGCTTACATCCGTATATTATATTCTTGTTTCTTTTTAAGTGCTAATTTAAATAGCGTTCAAAACGCCCTCGTCCTTTTTATGTCTACATTTTTAGGCTGCAAAAATTTAAAATTGGTTCATTGGTTCGAACTCTAGGTGAGAGCAAACATTTGAACCCATTTGGCTTGCCATCACAAAAACATTGCAGTTACACTCAAATAACATGTGAAAGGCCGTAGGCCATGTACATACCTACGTTTGAAGCTATAGAACTTGAAAATCAGTTCAGTGGTTCGATCTCCAGGGTTGGGCAAAGAATCACAAAAACAACAACAACAACCAACAACAACAACAACAACAAGAAATGGCAATACCGTAAACGCTCAACCGTATGCTTGTTGTTATTACAAATTTGGATTGCCGTGAAATAGTTACAACACAACCCCACATACCGTATTTCGTTGGTCTATGTCAATTCTGGGCAAAGCTATAGGACGTTTAACAAGGAAGTTCATGCTGAGGCTTGTATAAAGGCCACTATCACGGTCCTTGATGTTACTGGTGGCTGCAATTAATGGGAAGGGAGAATTTACCTTATTGGCATACAAAGAAACAGTTTTACCCATATTGCCAGTAAATTCATGCAAGAGAATACTTTATGGTTTCAAAGTGAAAAAAAATACTGACCATGTAATAAGTAAAACAGTATGAAGTCACAGACGTTAAGTGTCTTTAGTGTAACTTAATTAAACACTTGTAACAGTCAGTTTACTTCTTAGTAAATCAAAGCTCCGATGTCGCCCTTCAACACAATTTTACAGTAAAGCTATTAAAGACTGACTGTCCAAATCTTTCGCTCCTCTCACTCCATTGGCATCAATTGGGAACTGTAGGGTTAGCGACGGTGCTATAGGTGAATTGTTCTAGGAGACCTTTCCGTTTAAAGAAATAGCAGGGAGAGACCGCAAAAATAACCTAGCACAGTCGATTATTTAAAATTCGACTTAAGAACTGAGCTTGGTACAGTAAAATGAACAACGTACGGTATAGAGAATTGTCTATTTAAAATTTCGAGCCGATTTATACAAGGTAAATGGTAACCTTTCTTTAATGCTGTTTAAAATCTTTTTCAATACTCGATTTTCTTTTAACAGTAACTAGTTGCAACAGGTGGGACGGTTTGCTCTCTCATGCATTTGTTGGGGAAGGCATTAACACTGGCGGTAGCCAGTGTTAGTAAGGGTCGACCTAGGATCTCTGTGGTAAACTTTTCACTTTGAGAGCTTATCACTCCGTCAAAAGTAAACATCTTTAAACCAAATTTGAATCTAGCCTTGACTAGTCAAGGCCTGTCTGCAGTCCAAAAATTGTGAAATTCGGTCAAGCCAAATCCGAGATACAGAAAAGGGCCAAATAGACAACTTCTTGTTCTTGGGTCTTGGTCTTGTTCTGGGGATGTACCTTTCGTCTGTCCTCTCTACAGGTCAAACCATTTGTCCTATAAAGCTGGTTCTTAGCTCATTTTACAGGTATTGCTCTGTAGATGTGCCCTTTTCATAAGGCCTTTTCTAATTGGTCAAGTGGTTCAGGGGTTATGGAGCTCTTAACGACCAGATCGATTGTTTTGCATTGTTTTAAACATTGTTATTATGCAACAATGTCAATTAGCAAACGCCAGCTGCAAGACTGAAGGTTAAAGGATTTGTTTCTATTATTAACACTGGCGATAGCCAGTGTTAGTAAAAGTCAGCCTAGGGTCTCTGTGTTAAATGCTCAATTTTCACCGTCAACTGCACTGTTTTACAGTTTAGCTGCAATTCTAAAAGTAACACGAATTAATAAACAAAAACGGAACGTTAAATGTTTAGAGTAAGGGTCTAAAAGTCAAAACCTAGAAGGAACACGGACAAGCTTTGACAGTCAGGGTCTAGGTGTAAAATTTTGTAAGAGGCTGGTAAGCATTAGACCCTTACTACCCGGTGGTCAGAAATAAATACATTTTGACGAAAAACTGGAAACCTTCCTACAATGACCCATGTGATGATCCAGTGGTAGTATGGTATACGTTTGCTGCTTTGCGTTATGTTGAAAATTATTTTTCGATTTAGTAACATGGAAGGGTATTCGCAGCAGAGAGCATTACTGGTTATCCTCTACCGTAAATCTACCAAATTTAATAACAATTCTAAAGCATCAAAAGACAAAATGCCAAACTTCACATGTTATGTTCTTAAAGTTCCATAAAAATATTCTAAGAACAAAGAAAACCTGCTACAACCGTTGATACACACGTTCTGTCCGAACAGAGTAGAGCTATAAGCTTACCACCGGGTAGTAAGGGTCTAATGCTTACCAGCCTCTTACAAAATTTTACACCTAGACCCTGACTGTCAAAGCTTGTCCGTGTTCCTTCTAAGTTTTGACTTTTAGACCCTTACTCTAAACATTTAACGTTCCGTTTTTGTTTATTAATGTATTTTTGCACACACTGGCTAACAAACGCTAATTTTCGGTCGTTTCGCTCATTCAATCACTCAAACCTCCAGTAATGTCTCTGCCTGCCGTCGGATGTCGTCAACATCCGGATGAAATGAGCTGGCCTCTTGTTCAACTGACAATAAAATAATTAGTATTAAAAAACGCTTAAGTGAATAAAAAAAAGATGTAAGACTAAAAAACCTTACAGCTCTAAAGCAAGCAGTGATTTTCAACCGGTGTTCCGGGGACACTTGTTACAGGGTGCCACACAACAGACTGTATCGCGACAAAAAATCCCGCAAAAGCACATGTAGTCATCTTCGCCGACTCTTGCGTGCAGCAACGCGAGGCTCAGCCAATAGCCATGCACTTCGTGTTCCAGTAAACATCTAGCTAGGCTAATATTCTTTCGTTACAAAGCAAATTCAAATTCTTTGTAAAATGTTTCTTGGTCGTTTGCAAGACTAACGTGAACTTATTTTTTGGAGAGTTTGAGATTATTTTAAGCGTATCATTTTGACACTGATAGCTTACACATCTTTTTCTTATACGAGTTCCTTTGGAGCATTACGTTTTTTAATGGTTACATTCGAATTTTATACGCTTAAAGCGTGTTTTACTAATAATATGTATAAGAGACTTTAGAGCTTGCCCCTAGTTGGCTTTTCAACCAGGCAGCGTAGCTATTCCGGAGTATGAAATGTATGGGTTACAGCACATCAAGTAATCTCAATTCAGTTTTGAATGAAATTGCGGAAGAGTTTAACTGCTTCCCTTTCTTTTTTTTTTGTTGTCATTGGTTTTGTGGAATATCTTGTGTGTATCCGATCTTCAGATCATCTTAGCTATAGAAAATGTATTGTAGCTGCCATTTTTATAACCAGCTTCGGGACCTATACGATTCAATATCTGTAAACAACAAAATTAGCTTCACATGCCAACATGTGAGTTGATATATGGAGAAAAATGATTTGAAAACGAATTTTGTTTATTTGTTTTGTGTAGACTCATAATTATTATTAATTGTCAAAATTTGACTTGTTTTACTTATGAACCCGGAAAATGTAACAGTGGTTTTAATTTCATACAATTTCGATGGAAGCCCTATACGAATGCCACACAAACGTTCCTTACAAGTTGTAGGTTAGCCGTAATCCAAATTGCATGTCAATCCGATGAACATGTTATATCAGAAAGCACAGCCCGGCAGGAAACGGTCAAATGGCACTGATTTTTCCTGTCAGTCCCTACCATCACCATGTTCGCGACTTTTGACAATCCGTAAAGCCAAACCATAAGAAAACATTTAAAGTTATTTTAGACCTCGTCAAATTTCACAAGAGGAATTAAAGATTTTCTTTATACCTATTTTTAATCAGTGATGTCGTTCTCTGACGGTATTAAATCGCAGGAGGCATTTTAATCAGTTTCTTTGTTTTCATTAAATGTTTTAATTACATGAAAACAAAAGTACGGACTCATGTGAAAAAAGGGTCGTTAACCAATTTTGAACTGGGTAGAAAAAGTTGACACAACCGATAAAAACCATTCAGACTTAACTCATTTTATTAAAGTGCCTCCAACGATTTAAGTCTGAATGGTTTTTACCGGCTGTGTCAACTTTTTCTACCCAGTTCAAAATTGGTTAACGACCCTTTTTTAACATGAGTCCGTACGTTTGTTTTCATTTAATGAAAACAAAGAAACTGACTCACCTTAAATCACGGGTGCCAAATGTTTTTCTTTCTTGGGATATTTAGCATTGCATATAGTATGTTTGGCTCTTATGTAAGAGTGTCTTGTTAAACCAGCTTTGAATTTTGGACAATGGTGGGCATTTTCAACCGTTTCATTTTATTACCGAGTATTACTTTGGGTTAGTAGTTACGCTTTTAATTTACTGAAAAATTATTATTTTATTCTGTGTTATTTTAGAAACAAAACTTGTTTAAGATACGATTACATTACACATTCAGGTGTAAGCATTTTATTATCGTGATGATGACAGAATAAAAGCACTAAAATTATTAGCCAACGTTTTAAAAAGCCAGCAAGTGTACATTTATACAGTAAAATGCGACGTTTCGGGATTGTTCATCCCGTTGTCAAGCAAAACAAAAAAATATAGCATAAGCTGCAAGTCACAAGATACACTTAAATGGTTTCCAGTTTTAAAGAAAAGCAAGAAAGACAATTAAAAGTAAAAAAGTTAAAAAATTGAAACCTGAAATCCAATCAGGGAAAAAGCTGAGCCTGGGTGTACCCCTCCCTAACGAAACAGGGAAGAAGTGATTCGTGGAGTGGAGGGGGTGGCTATTTATGTTGGACGGCCCTGGCAGGAAATACATTTTGCAATTCAAAATTTGTGAAGGATTGGTACTTATTCCGAAAACTGTTTATTATTAGGCATCAAATGATTGTTGACTGGTTGTCGTTGTGTTAGAATGCTAACTTAAGACGAGCATGAAAATTATGTTCTTGAAAAATTACCTGGGTATCTTATAGGGTTTTATGTTAAGACGTGCATGAAAATGATTTTCTTGAAAAATGACCAGGCTATTTTTGATATCTGTGGTGTGCCCTATCTTTATCTGGTGTTGAACAAGCGAGTTGGTTTTATCTTTGTATTTAAGGTTGGATTTGTGCTATGAAATCCTTTTATTGAATTCCTGTTTCGTGGTTCCTATATATAGCTAGCTGCGCATGCTGGTTCGTCACACAGTATTTGTAATTACATTTTTGTGTTTAATTTTATCTTTGTGCTGCAGTGGAAAAGAGAACACAATTTTGGGGAGCCAGCAATTTCGTATGGTTTTCTATAGCATAGGGGAAGTATAGAAGATGTATAAAATCGGATGGCTTGAGTTTTGAGTTTTAGTGAGTTAATTTTGAGAAGAAGAGCACGGTGATTGATTAGTTTTTCCAGTAGATGGAGAGGATAACCATTTTCAACAAATTTATGGAGTGTGTATTGAAATTCTCGAGCAAGAATAAATTTATTGCTGGTGTGGTCAAAGATGCATTTTATTCTGTTAGAAGCAACATTATTTTTATGGGCTGGGTCAATAAAGAAAGCATAACTCATGGAACGAGTTGCATGCATGGGTTGCGAAAATGCGTACATTCGACTAGATTTTGAGGTGTGATAATGAGAGTCATGTCCAGGAAGCATATTTTTTTCCCGTAAACAGTTCAGCAAAACTCGCTACGTAGCTCTACATGCAGCCCAGCAGTGTACAGAAAAAAAACCCTCTAATCTGACTTAAGTCACCTAACCTAACCTAACCTAACCTAACCCAACCTACCTGTCCTAGCCTAACTACAACAATAGCAGATCGGCAATAAAGTCAGTATACAACTTTACTGGGTGATAAGTTACGAAGTTTCGTAGCAACATCCGGCCCGCCTATCGGAACTGTTCGCAAAAAAAGTATGCCTCCAGGAATGGGATGCGTCTTGTTTTTAGATTCATCCATCTTGAGAGACAGGGAAGGGTTAACAGAATTTAACCCACAGCCGCCTAGATACGAACGTATGCCTTCAACGTATAACAGCGAAAAACTAAGTCCCAGCGCGAGCTTTGTGAGGGGGCCCCGGGGACCCCGAGCAAAGTGGGCAGCCACAGCCCAGTGGTGAGCGTCGTCGGCTCCAAACCAAGAGAATGCCGGTTCGAATCCGAGAACCGACCGGTACTTTAAAAGAAAGGGTCGGAAAGTTTTTTCAGGCGGTTATGTGTTAAAAATTCCAGCAATGGTAATTTATCTAGATCCCGTGTGATGGCCAGGAAATCATCCACTAATCTTTTTTAAAATTTTGAGGGCAAACTTTAGCAATAGAGCGTCATCAGTTTTTTGGGACTACCCATTGGCACTCGATCAGTTTGCATGATAAATACATTTTCGTAATGTAAAAAGAAGTTGAGGCAAACACTATTTTTACTATGTCCAGAAAAAGATAGATACCACGAAAACCACGTCTAACCCACCAAAACTCAACCCATTCGCTTTTATATGTCTTCCATACTTCCCATATGCGATTGCTTAACTTCTCATATAAAAATGTAACGATTAGACAATGATAAGGCAACGATTTTATCAACCAACGTCTATGAATGGCGTTGCTACGTCAAACTGTTTACCTCTCATTTTTTTCAACTGCTTCGTTTGGTCGATTACATATTTTACACCTAACCGCAACATTGCTTGCTTGGAAAACAGCAATAATGTTGGAATCTTATGCATAAAGTCCAGCCACTATGGATTTTCTTTTAATTTCTTAAACTTAACGAATTAAATGCTGTAACTTAATTATAATTCGGGAGCGGGATAATGTTTTATCCCTCAATAATTTATCGACTTGTAACCATAATGTTCCTTGGGCCTTAGACAACTTCCAACTGCAACATTGTATTAAAAATGTTACGCTTAATGGTGACCAGTCTTTGAGTGGTAAGTCAATAACACGCAGTTATTAATGATACCTAGGTTTATAGTGTTATTCTTTTGTTACTTGGTCCTTATTTATTTGTATGAATTGGAGGGCCTGGTGTTCACCCCTACGTTTTAATAAAATAGTTGTTACATTTATCATGTATCACTGTTCTATTGGTGCATTGCTTGTGTAAGGTTTCTATAATTATTTAAATGAATTACATGGCCTCTTTTACAAAAATGCTGAATATGAACTTTTACACCAAGTCTCGTCCAGTTCACCCAACTTCCAGCATCCAGTGTCTTAGTGCAGTTTTTCTTTGTTTTCGCTTTCATGAAACTACCATCATGACTCTGCACAAAGACAGCGATGGCTGGCCCCCCCCCCCCTCACATCTGTTGCACCCTAATCCAACATATCTGTAATGTGTGGCGCAGTGGCAACTCGCACTACTGCACTGTGACTGAAGTTGGTGCTAATGACCTAGCTGTCGAAGCGCCATTAACACCAACTTGAATTTCAAGACTTGGGTAACTCCTTGAATCCCTACAGCTTCTTCCTCTGGACACCATCATGGCAGGATTTGCCTTTTGACCGTAAGGTATTTTAACATATGCGTTGGTTTTTAACAACGGCAACAATGTTAACCGAAAGTTGACAAATTCGCAACAATCGTAACTTTCTAACCGGTGATCACCATGAGAGCCAAGCCTAAAGCTGAGGTTTGGTCACAACTTCACAGCCGTCTTTCGATCCGCGTGTCTACATTTTGGGTCCTATTTAGGTCTACCAATTTGAATTCTATTATAAGACTAATTGACCATTCCTCCTTTTGACATGACGCCCAGGACAGTCACCCGTAGTTGTAAGTCAGGCGAGTTCAATTCAAAATCTCGAAATATGAAACACTCCGCATTGTGATTCCATCTAACGATTCGTCTTAAGTTAAAATGGGATTTTGACCATATGGGTCAGTTCGTCCGCATTGATGTGGCCAATCTTGAGAAAGGGCTTATCATTAGTTTTCCCCCAAAGACTAATGCATGTACACAATAACTTGTTTTGTTAAGAGAGGTCAACAAGAGAACACAACACAAAGCATTATTTGATAATGTAACCATATGCTTGATCATTTTTGACTAGGAATACCTATAAGCAACTTAAGAATTAAAACAAGAAATATCGTTTAGCGTAGAGAGGCGAAGACAAATAGTGAATAGCAAGACGTGAATTGTGTCTCTAGATCGGAGGTCTGATTTGCTCATGGATGCGCGTTGTTGAATTTACGGCGACAAACAATAACTTAAGTGATGATTATCAAGCGGTCAGCTAGTTTTACCTTAAATACCAGGCGTGACTCTGCTTAAAAATTAGTATACTTAATTTACAGATGACTTGCATAGATTCATACAGCAGACAGTGATTGAATCATATGAGTACATAATTTTATTTATTTTTACTTTACTTGTCTGCGATACCTTTTACATAACATGACAAATATTTTAAACAGCATCGAATAGATATACGGTAAGATAACTAATATACTTCCTTGCTGCATAACGATAGGAAGAATAATTAAATTTAACAGTTGATGGTCATTTCCAGCTTCTCAATCTAATTATAATAATTTACCCATATTTGTGTTCTTGCAAATCTTTTCGTAATTGTCCCATCATGTTTTTCATGATTGCAACTTCTTTGTGTAACTTCTCCACAAACCAAGAGTGAGGTCTTTCACAGACAACTGCATTCCTTGACTGACAACTTGTTTTATTCCATCCACGGTGCAGTTCACCATCGCCTTCAATTTTCCCTGTGGTCAAGACTACGCCGTCTTTGCCCAGCTCAACATTAGTTTCATTAACCCAACCGACGTAATGCACTTGGGAGCCATCTCCTCAACGATATACTTCACTGTCATAACGTTTCAAGCCTAACTAAACATTATTAAATGATGTTTATAGGGAGATTGTCACAGAGAGATTTCCATCTTTGATGGACGGGGAAATTCTTGATGACGTTCATGACGCTTTGTTGAATAGCAGAAATCATAAATGCTTCATGTTGGAAACGGATCTTTTCAATTGGATCTGTGTAAAGAACGTCAGTTTCGCCTACTAAATAGTGCGGTTACAAGATTCGCAATGCTTAAAAACCACATATTTGTCATAACTCTCAGCTATGAGACCTGCGTGGTCACATTTGCGGACCCCTAAGGTTCTCTTACATTGTGTTACACAAACAGAGGTGCAGGCATTGCACTTAATAACCTATACTATCCCCTTTGGCTAAGTCTGTTTTTAGGCTGAAAATTAATTTTACCGTATTTTTGAAAGTGGGTATGGAAGAGTCGGAGTTGCAAAGATCATTAATATCTCAATACAAGAGTTGATGAAAATGAGTATTGGGGGAGGGCGTAGGAGGCAGGAACTTTATTTCCAAGTCTTGAAATGACACGAATTCCGTGTTTGGCGAAGACTGTTTGAATGTCGGAGAAATGAGTGGGAGAAGGGAGAGGGGAGAATAGTGGACTGTCCCTTTCATTTTCATTTATACGACAACAAAGAAAATGCCATGGTCGTACTGAACAAAAAACTGACTTGGATGCAAAAATCAACACCCATCTTTCGGACACAACGCATTTACAAAGGTTGAAGTCATTGCCAGTAGAAGAATATCAAGCAACTTTAACCTCTGCCCTTAACGCCTTTGTAAAGAAAAAAAAGAAAAGCTTTCTCCATCCCTGATTTGTAGGAGGAGCGGCTTTTGCCTCGCTCGACGTGGTATCCTTACTAACTTTCATTGAGAGAAACCTCATTCTTCATGCCTGACTGAATGGCTTCAATAGCCTGAAGACATCCAGATCCTACAAAAATTTTCCCTAGACCAAATATCGTTTCCATCATCCACTCTATTTTCAAAACTAGTTACTTCGTACACGAGGCGGTTTTGGGCACACAACTTCAAGGAGTCCCTGCTGGATGAAGCATTTCCACCTTTCACTGTGACGTAGTTTTCGACAAGTTAGACACCCAGATTAACAACTCACACATTCATCACCTACACTTCTGCTCACGCTGCTTACATTACATCTTTGCCTGGATGAAGAACAGAAACCACACTCAAACTATACTTGCAGACCTCAACGAAGTCCATCCTTCAATCCTGTTTACTGTAGAACATGAAAACGATCAAGGATCTCTCCCCATGCTTGATCTCGAAGTACACTAAGACCTCTTCCTCTAAAAGTGTTCACAGCTCACTATTTAAAACGTACCAAACTGTTCATATTCTTAAATAAGACTCGGCTCACCCACCATCGGTAAGTAAAGAGATCATAGCCGAAGAGCTCAGAAGATTACTGCCCCATTGCTCGAGACAAGAGGACCATCACATTGCAATCACAAAAATAGATTATAAATACGAACTGAATGGCTATCTTCCGAATGTAATACATCGTATCGTAGACAAACAAATCAAATACTTTGTGATTACCCTAAAAGCTGACCAACTTCACTATTCCCCCTCCCGCCGTCCTCTTCCATTCGACTGGATCTCCTGTCCATTTTAACCAGGCATATTCTCCGACGTTCATAGCATCTCCGGCATTCAAAGAATTTCAAGATCTGAACATACAATAATTAGCAACCTCCTGCTACTTCCCTCACCATTCCTTTCCACAAGCTTTTGTATCTAGACATTGATGACCTCTGAAACTCTGACTCTTCTATATCCTTCTATAAAATATAGCAAATTTCATTTCAACCCAAAAACTGTCTTCGCCAGAGGTGTAGTATAAGCTCTATAGTAAGTAAGGTGAGGTGTATTGTAAGTTAAGAAATCCTTGAGCCACTTTATTCTCACGCACATTCAATTATTGGCGCAAATTCCGCTTCAGCACTACTTAGCACAACAATCTCCTGTTTATTACTTTTTTTGTGAAATAAGACAACCCTACATACTAATCAGGTGTCCGGAAAAACTACGACAATTTTTCGTAACACACCAAATTGCATCAAATTACACAATAAGACAATAATTGTGATTATTCCAGAAGTTATCTTATACAACAGTCCAGTTCTCTCCCATCATTGCTGTTCTCTAAGACTACCATTGTACCTTGAGACCTTAATCCCAGCGTGGCTAATATCTGGTCTCATGCCAGAATCCAACGCATAAGCCAAACAGTCAATGAATGATAGTTTGTTTTATCGCACGGTGGTACTGTTTACGTTCATCAATATTTTGAGAAACATGTGATGTAGTAAATGAAGATTTGCCGTCTCGTAATTTAAAGTTGTAGGTATTTTTTCAATATATTTCGTATGAGAAGTGTAAATAGATTTCATCTTAGTTTGTTCTAAAAGAACAAAGTATAGAGTAGTCATATTCTTACTACTACGAAATGCATTCCTATATAATCCCCTGAGCCACCCCCGAGAGCCGAAGACGCCGCCGGAAATAATCAGCCGAATATTAGCCTCATTTTCGTTCGGCTAGGCATTAACCATCCGCCCCAAAAATTTTACTGGCTAGCCGCATAACTGTAATTTTTTTATTTAGTAAATTATACATTCAGTGGAATACAATGTCTTTTTTTGTGGACTAGGTGAATGGTACCTTGATTCTTCAAAATCGGAATCTGAAGTGCGCTCGCCACCCGCGGAAACACAAGACAGATCCGAGTGTTCTCTCCCATTTTCTGAGGTCGGGGTAGTGGGCTACACGGTCTTTATCTGATTTTCTCCGCTGGCTTGAACTGGTCACGTGACTGCAACTCTCTCTATCCCTGCTGCTAAGAATGAAAACCAGGAGTACCGCGTATAATTTTGTTGTATTTCATTTGTGCTAAGAAATTGTGTTTATATACTTTTAAGTTAATGTGGCATAAAACTAAAACCTGAGTACATAGACCGTGGGCCAAGGGCCCGTATTGTTCACTTTTTCTTATTACTGATGCATACCACAATTTTTAAATTGTAAATGTAAATCAAATATATCTTAGTAGGAAATTGCAAAGTCCACCACTTTTTCGTGGTTTTGTATCCCCCACCCCCTCTTTAGGACCCCCCTTCAAAATAATGTAACTCCGTCCCTAATTGATGGAATTTAATATTTAAAAAAAAATTAACCGTTATGAAATCTACTCTAATGACACTCATATGAATTGTTAACTTAAGTATAATAGTTCGTCTGGGAAATATGAGTAATCGTGAACAATTTGATTTTTGGCAAAAATTATATCAGAGCAAAATTAAAGTTAACTTCTTTTTCTTTCATTTGACATATAGAAAATGAATTGCGCTTATTAGTCGGGAAATACTTAATTTCAAACGTTTACCTACAAGCAAACAGTGCTTGCCAGATCCTTCTTTCTTGAAAACAATACTAGCCACATCGATCCCTTCTCTCGCTCTGTTGGTGTCGTTTCACTTAGCTCGAGGAGGTTTGCATGAACAAACTGTGACGTCATGAACAAACATCACGAGGGCAAAAACAAAAACTTTGACGCTATGTTTTATGGGTTTTTCGCGTATTTGAGGGTCATAGTAACAAGTTACAGCATTGAACTTTACGATAATACATTTAAGAGTACGCTGTAAAAGCTTTCTGCTGTGAACAGATTCGTACGAGAGGTACCAACTTTACCATCGTTACGAAAACCTGGCAAAAAAACAGCCACATTTTGCTAATGCAAAGGCGGTCTCCTGCACAGCGCAATGTAATTTCCAAAAGTAGTCAATGATAAAAGTAACTGAGGACTCAACGAAAACACGAAGATTGCACAGACGTTTCAATTAGCGTCATGCGAGTTGGATTAATATTTTGCGGATATCCACTGGACTGACATAGTGCTGAATTTCAGCCCTATCCGTGTTCAAGTGATATGCACTTAAAAGAATAGCAAGATCTTTCGAATATTAACAACACACTTCATAAGTTTCTTTTTACTGAACCATTCATTCGCCCATTAGGTTATCCACTTCGTTCTCAGATAATACCGTGTGGTGTTCATGTCAACCATCTTCGTCAATGTCAAGCTAAAAGTTTGGGGCTTTAGTTGGTGAGACTCGAGGGCTGTATCCACTAGTCCAAGTACTAGTATCCAGTGGAAGTTCAATATGGAATAATTCTCCTTTTGGGTAGTCGCTGTGCGTATTTGTTGTTGCATATTTAAGAGAACTTGCCATTGTTATTTTAATTTTTTTTTTTAATCTGAGTCATTGAAATTGATCAACAATGAAGTATGTGGGCCGTCAGTTCAATATCAATGTTTGCATGAAGTCACCACTGTGTAATGAATTTTGTCTCAGAGACAACACTGACTTTGGATAAGGTTTCAATGAGATACAGAAAACCGGTTGTGAGTTATTTAAGGATTTGAAGGATTATTTGACTTAAAATTAAATCTCAACGAAGGGAATACAAGAAAGAAAATTTCCGTGATATAGTGTAGGATTTCTGAAATGATCCAGAAGAGAGGCTTAATTTTATTTTGTTTTTACGTAATGATTTGGCTTTATTGAAATGTTCTGTATTTTCAAACTGAATTCAATAATAAAATAGTATTATATAACCAGCTGTCTTTTAGCTGATATTACGAAATTTATTTTCTCAAAATAACTACACCGTGAATTAAGGGAAACGTTTTTCAGATTGGCATGAATAAACACATCCATTTTAAGAATCTTTATTTATAACTTAACAGAAAGTGTTATAATATTTTAAAAGTATGTACGTATTCGTATGCTTCATTTTTTTTTCTAATTCCATCCATGCCGTATAGTTGTTTTTCAACTTTGCGTATTCTCTTTTTAAGGTAGCTACTTCTACAGACAGTCTGTCGAACGACCAAGGGACTGGCTTTTCACAAACAACATAATTTCTTGAATCACAACTTGTTTTACCCATTGGTGGCATTTCTTCCTTTCCCCATACAAAATTATTACCTCGTGCCATGAAGATTCCACATCCTTGATCTTTACCATTTATTGATGTATTTACCCAATTGGTAAATCCTACTTCAGATCCGTCATCCCAGTAAAAAACTTCACCATTATCACTTTGCAATCCCAGCCATGCATCCTTACTAAATGTTTTTCGGCAGTACATCCTTGCATCAAATCCAAATGGTGGTACACATTTGGATAATGTAGTGTATAAGATATTAAACATAAACACAAAATCTTCTTCGCTAATGATCTTTACTAGACGGGGAATGTCTTGATTTGCTTGTAACTTCTGACATACAATTTGTGCTTCCTTCTTTGTCACACGTCCTGCTTCTTTTATAACTTTGATGCATTTTTTGTTGTGAAGGGTCCAATCTCCACACACTGTAAAGAAAAACTGGGAATTATTTAAGTTAAGAGAAAAATCAGGTACCATATTTAGCTGACTGGTGCTTGTGTTAAGGCTTACAAGTGCAAAGGAAACACAAAGCACAACCGCGAAATCATACATTAAATCACAAAGAAAGGCTTAACGAATTTTACATAATTTTGGTGCAAGATTTTTGCTGGTGTGTGTTGTGTTTCTTTACCCTCGTTTAATTTACAATGAAATTTATTACGAGTCCAGTGACTGCACACTGACAAACAGTGAGTCCAAAGAATCTGTACTATGCCCAATTTGTATTCTTATTTACATTGTCTGACTGAAACTAGAACTATAAATCAAATTTATAATAATAATAATAATAATAATAATAATAATAATAATAATAAGGTTTTTCCACTCGTGGGTGGAAAGGAGTCCTATTCGTTAAAAGAAGTTTAGAATTCGGGCGAGAAGTGCCATTCGGACGAATCCGAGGACAAATTCAGGTCTCTAACCCTTTGAGGGGAAGTCTCTCCAACAAACTAGAAAAACATACCTCAGTGGGTACAACGACTGCTACTTTCGATAAGGGAGACAACCTGGACAGTGAAGAGATTTAACCTGCAGTCTACCTTAGCCACCAACCTAACCTGTTGTGGCATTACTGAAACAATGGTCAAAGAAGGTCATGTCAATTGGCAACAGACCACAGACAATCCTGAAGGTTAAATACAGATCAACACGCACCTTACGCTGTTAAGGAACTCGATCCCAGTTTGTAAAAGCTGTGCACCATGTGGGTGGTCGCGAAGACTTAGTTTCTTTATAAAGCAACGCTGGACTAACTCGATTCGGTCACTGTCGCCAAGGAGGTAAGAAGACCAAACGTGGTTTGCATGCTCCAGCAGAAGTCGCACATAGACCTTAAAGGTAAGAATTTTAACTCTGGGTTAAATGACGTGAAACAACGCTTGTGGCCTACTATAAGCTTTAGAAACGATAATGTTGTAATGGTCACATGATTTAAGGTTCGAGGAGGAGTATAGTCCGAAGACATTTACCTCATAGACCCTGGAAGAGTAAGGCCCTAAAGTAGATACTGACTGAACGAGCCCCCACGAACGATTTGCAAGACCTCACACTTTTGCGACATAAGGCCAATTGCTACAAGAACTACACTCAAGAACACTGGTGAGTTCCTCACAAATTGGAAGTGGATCAACAGACGGGGGGGGGGGGGGGGGGTTTTATTGAGGGTCGCGAACATTGGTTGTTGCGCGCAAACCTCAGTCACAGTGCAGTGGTCCGGGTTGCCACTGCACCACACATTACAGAGATGTTATTCAAACCCTTAATCTAAATCTTGTCATACATCTGTACCTCCTGCAAAAATTGAAAAACACCGGACAGGAGGACAGACTTATCACCCAATTGACGCGCAATGTCATGCGGAAGATGGAAACGACAGACGGGTACACGAGTAGCCCACTGAACTTAACCATTAGAAAACTGAAACTGCATGGTTGATGGTTGGTCGCATTCAAGGTCATTTAAATAGATCACAAAGAGAAGTGGCCAAGTACAAACCCTTGCGAAACCCTACTGAATAGGCATGGGGCAGAAAAAAAGGTGCAAAAAATAACTCGCTGGTATCTTCCCTCACTGAAAGCAGTCACCGAATTTACCAAACCCCTTTAAAATCGACCTCGGAAAGCTTCAGAAGAACCTTTGAGTGCACAACAGACTCGAAAGCCTTACTGAAGTCGACGTAGACTACATCAGTAAACACGCCAAGATCGATAGGATCAGTCTACAGGTCGGCACAACAGAGTTACTAGCAAGTAGAAGATTGTCTGCAAAAAGTCATATTGGTCTTCCGAAATCATATTTTTTTATAGAATGAAAGTTAACATTTTTGTTTTCACAATTATTTCCATCAAGTTGTAAGATAATGACCTTAGCGCGATTGGCCTGTAATTTTCGAGTAGCCTTCTTAATTTCCGGGATCACATTCGACGTAGATCAAACGGAGGCAGCATAGCTAATTCCAAAAATAAGGGGGCACAGAAATTTCATCTGCAACCAGTATGTACAAAAAGGTGCAATATCCATCAGGCCCAACCAAGCAGCTGGGCATGAGGCCTCACAAAGTACGCAAAACCTGACTGGGAACAAAACTGACATGTTGACAGGGATTGTCAGCTACTGTGTGTAAGCACCAGCGCTGCAGAAGAATGCTATGCAGAAGTTTGATGCAAACTTTTCGTTCAGCAGATTGCCGTAGCAGAACCAAAAGTAATAAAGTCGGAATTAGATTTAAAATGCGGCAATCAGCCTTCTCCAGCAGCTTTTTCGCGGTAAAGCAGAAACAAGGCAGAAAGTTCCCTTCTCGGTGCATCTGTCTACCTGGAACTGTGCCACGCTGCTACCAGGTCGGCGTACTTTCCGTAGCAAAGGTCGTACACGTGTTTTGTTTTCGGGAGTCGGGTATTCCTTAGCTTTAATTCCTCAGTTTTAATTTTTTGTCCAGTCCTAGTGATAATGGTGGGGACAGAAATATGTGATTTCTCGACCCGGGTTTTCCCTAAAATGGTTAACCATATTATGTTTGGTCGTAAAAATCGAACAGGCCGACTTCACTAACTCGCTATGTTCGTGATGCGTATTCTGTCAGTAACTGAGCACAAGAAAAGTTTCCATTTTGACGAAATTATTTGTGCCAGTCAATGTCTTAACAGGGTCTCGTTGTGAGAGGGTAAGTGCAGTGGACACGAGAAAGAACACTGTAAAGTTGTCACTACTATGAAGATACTCCCCAACCTCAACCTCAAAAATTAGATCCTCTTCTCTGGCGAAATGAGGTGTAGGATAGGTGTAGGAAACAAGTTGGGGTAATCCCAGTAGATGAATGAATTAAGTCCAAAAAGGAGTAGTGGTCTCAGCTTGCTTCCATCAAGTGCCTCCAGTAAACAGTTGAAAAGTTTAGATACCCAAGAAAATAATGCGGCAATGTGCATCGAAATTATTGAGAAGGCATCTTCCCAGAGAAATAAGAGAAGCCTCAGAAAAGCTGTGTGAAACACAAACCACAATGCTCTTCAAGTTAAGAGAAGGTATGATTGTAGTAAAAGCTTCAACTTCAGCAGGTCACTTACCACAAAGGACATCCAAATTTTCCCGAAAAATAATAGCTACCCTACCCCCTTGAGTCTTTATCAAAATGCAAAATTTTGTATCAGTTCAATGCAACCAACATACACGTAACATTGGGGATCATCCAGGATTATACAATGAACAGGAGTTCAAACCGGTCAAATGCAAGACAACCGACAAATGGGCACATTTTTTTCACAACAAAACGCTCATTGATCGACACACAATGGAGTCCAAAGGAATAAAAAAGTCAGATCAGCAAGCACACAGGCAGTGTGTTGGTCCCCATTTCCCACGATTGGTTTAAAGTAGTGTGCATTAAATTAGGTTAAATTCAGTGTGCATACCCATTTTACCCCTTGCTGCAAGGTGGCGTCTGTCCCTTGACATCAGATGCCGTCATATGACATCATATTATATGCTGATGTTATCTTAATTATGTCATTGTAAGGCTAATCCGAAAACGTGATTGGCTAAACTTAAAAAAATTGGTCCAATGAATATTAATTAAACATTTACAAAGAAAAAATAATACTAAAAAAGAATCAAAAAACTGACGTACAACGTTGTAAAAAAAAGCAAACTGAGACAATAAAATATCATGGAATACAAATTGTTTAAAATGATAGTGCGAACACTAGACTGAAGGCTTAATTTAAAAATTAAGACAAATCATGCCAAAATTAGACAGTACTATTTTAATTTACTAATTTTCGCAAATAAAAATAAATATTTTTGACGCCTGGGTGAAATTGTACTTAAGCTGCAGAATTAAGGTCAACGAGACTACTAGCATAACAAATACAAATTAATACAAAAATTGCAAAATATTACTAAATTAATGAACAGATACACTGCCAAATTTTTTTTTT
>JAHWFP010103021.1:0-21432 GCA_023313725.1 Lithobius niger | reverse complement strand
TCTACATTTGCTTGACGTTTGTTGTTACTTAATCTGTCTTTCACGTTTGATTTCTGGTTTCCATTCGTTTCACTTGGAGTGTGGTGGGGTGTATAGATAAGTGTCTCTGCAGTGGCGATTGGGAAGTGTTGTTTATGTGTATATATCTACATTTAATGCACGGTGGTGACGTCACGCCAACACATCCCAATACTAAAAGTGTAGCCGTTATATACAGCTAATCTGAAAACCCACACACGTGACCGTGGGTTAATTTTGATAACCCACACTTTTTTTGATAATCTAACACTTTTTCCGCGTTCTACACAACCACTGCTCTACCACGTGACATACTTTGCAAAACTACCGTACACAACACAAATTCAACCAACATAAATAAGCACATTTGCAACCTGCGACATTTATCGTACTAACACGAAAAAAAAAACCTCGCGTAGGCTACTATGCTAGGACCCCACCCATGGAGGAATGGCCTAAATCCGCCAACCTTTCGCTCCGACAGTACTAAAACTAGGCTACCGTAACTTGTAAACAGTCCTAAATATACCTAAAAACTCAAGCGAACAGCACATTTGTAACCTGGCTACATTTTCCGCACTAACACGAAAGAAAAAAAACAACCTCGCGTACGATGCTAGCCCCCTCCCCACCCATGAATGAATGGTCCAAGCCGAATCCGACAACCTTTCGTTCCGACGGTACGAAAACTAGCCTACTGACACCTTCTAAAACACACCTAAAAACCTACGAGACTCAAGCGAATAGCGCATTATAGCGAATTATACGCTATATGTTATTTAAACTAATAAAGTAGAAAAAATACGGTTTTACCTTAAACACAAACGTCGGTGACTGGGATTGGATATAGGGACGTCCTCGCGTACGCGAGACTTTCGCAGACAGGAAGTTTAAACCGGAAGTTTGAGTTCAGCAATTTACGTCATGTTTCACAAATAAAATTTTCAAATAAATTTTGTTTTCAATCTCAGATAACTAGATATGTTGGCTCGACGTCACACCTTAGCATTAAAATACATATCCGTGAGCCGTAGTCGATTTAACGGTTATAATTGCTCTTGAGCTCGAACGGCTAGTCCACTATCTCGGGGTTGGAGGGAGACACTCGTGGGCTTCGCCCACTCGTGTTTCCCTCCACCCCGTCGATAGTGGACTAGCCGTTTCTCGCTCGCTCGCAATTATAACCGTTAAATCGACTACGACTCACAGATATCTACTACTTAAATGCTGCCTATGGACGTTTCCTTTGCCCGTGTCAGTATGGCTCAGCGGTAGTACCTCAGCGTTTGGTTTCAAAGGTCGTGGGTTCGATTCCCCGCTCACTCAGTATGACATTTATAAGTCCAAAAGGCAACATAATTAGCATCTGTATTTATTAGACCTACGGACGGCAAGTATAAGCAAAGTACATGAAGTAATCGGGGAAAGCAGTGATCTTCAGAAATCCAAAAGTGGGAATATTGATACCACATCTAGATGCGAATTCCTGAACTGGTTGTTCTCTCTCTGTCTGAAGAAATAGAAATACAAGTAGAAATCTTCTATATATATCTAGACACACGCTAGTGTGTCGCGCCAAGTTAGGCAACAAACATCACAACAAACATCACATCAGTTCAATTGTCGAAGTTGTAAACCATGGTAGCGCGACGCCATTGCGTCAGTGTTTTATATCTTGAAGCATAGTTGGGCACATTTCAGGTACTTGGGGAAAAATAGTAATGTGGTACAAAAGCTTAAATTATGTTGAAATCGGGAGCAATGACCCACTTGACAAAAATTAACTCGTGTTTGAATGCTAGCTATGCTGCTTTCAATGCAAAATCTACCCCTCAATAACGTTGAAAATGTGTTACTACCTAGCTAGCTAGCTAGCCCGCTCATCCCCATGTTAAATCCCATAGGGTGATTATTCATCGATTCCGAGATAACGGGAAGGCTTCCAACTATGAAATTGGAGGAATGGGTGCATTACAATACGAACTGCGTACCTTTTATGGTTTGGAGCCTGGGGGCGTAACAGGGATGGCGTGGGAAGGCGCGTAAGTACGAAAATATTGTTATAACCATTGTTAGTATTGTCGGCATCGTCTCTCATTGGCGGCCAAAGTTCCGACAATGAGAGCATGTATACTGACGTACGTGCCTAGGCACACACTAGTGTATCACAATAAATCTAAACAACGTTGCAAAGAAATTGTATTCACGTCCAATTCACGAAAACTAAACCAAGTGTAAAAACATAGAAAATAAACAATGCCAAAAACTGGTAAAGAGGCCACCAAGTTGAGAGTGGTTCGGCCCTTCAAAGGAGTGATATCAACACACCAAAACTAACGAAATACAACAAAACTAAAACCAAACCAAAAGCCAATAAAGAGGTGACTAAGTTGAGAATGGTTCGGCCTATAGGCAAAAGGTAGTAGCAAATTGTTGAAAACCAATTTCTTGTTGACGTGGCACTTTATTACTCATCTGCACAATAGTGGAGTTGAGTCAATACACAATTAAAAAAAAAAGAGTGATATCATATCAAAAACCAAAACTGGGGAAAGGAGCCGCCAAGTTCCGAATGGTTCGGCCCTTTGAAGGAGTGATATCAACACACCAAAACATTCGCCAACTTAATCGCACCGAATAATACATTTAACCTTCGAATTATTAAGCGGTGCGATTAACTTGGCGAATGTTTTGGTGTGTTAATATCACTCCTTTGAAGGGCCGAACCATTCGGAACTTGGCGGCCCCTTTTACCAGTTTTGGTTTTTGATATGATACTACACTTAGGTTGGGCAAGCAAATTATGCACTACAATGAAAGAGGGCGAGCGACCGACAATTACAAACAAACGGGTGTACCCTGTAACAATCGAAATATTGCTTTAATAATGCTACTTCTTAGAGCCGACTTGAAGAGTTTCAAAATTGGTTGAGTAACAATCACTGCATGCACGACCGTTGTTGGGTTTATTGCGCTTGGTATCAGAACTGAGAAATTGGCAATTGAGCGTTCCCCATTGAAAAAAAGACTTTACTTCCATAACAAAACAAATCAGCAGGGGTTCAAAGGGAGTGGAAGTGGAAATGGGGGTATTCAGACCACACAATAGGGGAACCCGGTGCGGGATGGGAAAGGGGTTACCTGGTGGGGGGGGGAGGGCGGGGGAATCTGATCATAGAATTACAGAATGTAGGTGGGCAGGCTGCAGGGGAGTCCGGAGGAGGAGGCAGGGGGCAGTCGGCGCCCTTTTTATTACGCACTGCCCACTACAGTATTTCGCTCAGGTTTGCGGGAATTGGCTAGACCGGCGTATGTTACGCCGGGGGTACGGCTAGTAGAAATAGAAATAGTGAAATACCGTTGCGTTGACGGGGGAATTGCGGTGCAAAACGACCGCACGAGCGGCGGGCGAGCGGCGGGCGATAACGCAACGTCGACGCAGGTACGTGTGCAGTATCCAACAGATGGCACGTAAACCAAACCGCAAATGCGGCGACCGCACGTGTGCACCGGCGCTAACTCTAACCTGTGTAAATGTTGCCAACTGCAATCTAATCGGGTCGCACGATATACCGGAAGGATTTATGTCCTTTTAAGCGCTTGAAATAAAATTTGGTTCCGGAAATATCTGGTTTTAAGTCCTGTTTTGGTAAAGTGATGAACACATGAATTGGTGGTATCTTCCATGGCTTTCAGTCTTCTGTCGTTTTAGTTTCGTATCGTTTTTAGACTATTTGCAACGATTTTGTCCGTCCGTCCGTCGCTTGTTTTAACTTTGCAACGGTACCAGATAGAAACGACCACGGTTTACAACGTTAAATTCAGTGTCAAAAGTTAGTTTAAAGACACGGCATACTAAAATATATAGCTGACAGTCTTCCTCGAAGCAACTAAATGAAATAATAACATTTGATCGTCGAATTGAAATCATAAGAATAACGCCCGGCTGTTAAAAACAAAAGGATTTTAGCTTCGTCTAAAAGTCTCGTCGCATTGTTGCGTGAACGAATACGCGTACCGTCGAACCAAATTCTCCATTAGGCATATCTGCTACTTAACGAAATTAAAACTCCAGTTAAAAAAAAACCTGGCCTAAAACCTGAAAATTAGGCTTAATATCACGTTACCATGGCAACGGCAAGTTGCGACGAGTCGCTGCTGTCTTCATCAATAACACTATATTATGACTCCGTCTCTACATTATAAACGGGACAGAAAGCCAATTGGGCTCGATAAGTGTTAAATAAATACGGATGCAAACCTATTTACGTTGGCTTTTGGACTTAAATGTCGGACTCCCAGAGCGGTCAAGACTCTGGCCTTTGTGTTCAAAAGGTCGTGGGTTCGCTTCCCCGCTCAGGCAGTCTGACATTTAAGTCCAAAAGGCGACGTAAATAGGTTTGCATTCGTATTTATTTAACCGTCTCTACATTCCGTCTCTCCCGTCACTTCCCTTCCACTGATCTATTTACGTTGCGCATGACGTTGCAACACTGTAACTACACTTCTAACTACTTGTCACTTTGCAACAACTTTACACGTATATACAGCCACACATCAGTCGTTATATCGTACTTACATTATTTTTGCAACCGTAAAACCGTCTGAATAGTGTGAATGCGGCAGCAACAGTGATCGACGAAAAGAACTCTACATTATCACTGCGGCATCTGTAACAGCTTGTCCGTCGACCAACATAGACGTCACGTATGTGTTCGATAGGGAAATAGAATTAATGCTCGGATATTATTTTCCTTATCCGCCATGATAGGGGAAGCAGCATGATGTTAAAGGCACATAACTCCCTCCGGTATATTTTAACAGTTTCACTCGATACATTACCGGAAATAGTTTTATATAAACTGATTTACCTTTCATTTGCTGGTCAAAGGGTACGATGCAGATGTCAGTAGTGGCGCGTGAATGTTATTAGGCTTGTTTTAAACGGCTCGGTCCGAGCGGTATTTAACTCCCGCCACATCGCTGGCAAGCCGCGGCCCTGGAGGAAGGATAATTAATCCTTCGCTCATGTTTGCGACTTGGTCGTATACGATGTGTCACGTTGCCGTGGCCCCGAAATGAGTTTAACTAGTGTCGTAGAGCAATGCGCGCTGCGGTCGTTTGAACTATATTTTAGCGTAGGTGACGCAGAGTAAAGCGGCCAGAACGGAGGGATTTATGTGCCTTTAACTTGTGCGTTCGATAACAGTGTACCCAATTAATTAGGCTTACGTTCTCATGTGTAGCTTACGTTTACAAAGCGTGTATCGGGGTTTAACGACAACCCCGCAGGGTCTCGGCGTGATTGGAGCACCACATTGTATACATCATACCATACATATAATGAAAGAGGTGAAACCATCCAGAAATCACCGTAGAACAATCAGTTTTTTATAAATTTATAATCACTATTATAATCAGCGGAACTCTCTTGTTAACTGGTGTTAACTTGTGTCATTACGTTGCATAACCGCTAACAGGTTGGAGGCGGCTCTAACTGGTTTGAACAACAGAGTAGCCTCGTTCCCGGCTGTCGGCGTTCGGCCAAGTTCCGGTGTAGACGGAAGTTGACAGGACGCCAAGCAGCTTGTGTAACTGCAAGGTGCACCATGTGCGTTCACACAAGGTGCGCCCTGCTTCTCTTAAATAGCGTGTTACAGGAGTAGATGTACAAACACGCACGCACGTCATGCGTTTTTAATGATGTCAATGATGTGCGATTGTGCGTGCGTGTTTGTACCTCTACTCCTCTGGAACCAAGGCAGCTACAGAGATGGGAGTAGGACCCAAATGAGAGATAATTAAATTGCACTTGCGTTCGGCCTATTTTCATCGTTGTAACGTGACTTTATGACCCTCAAATATACACGAAAAACGCTGCAAAAAATAACGTCAAAAGTTTTTCTGACGTTTGCTCATGACGTCATACTTTGTTCATGCAAAAGTTTATGATGCCTGAACCAACACTGTCGTTCCAAAGTAAACTTTGCCTGATACGAAGTCATGTTTTGAATCAGTACGGAGTAACTGGATATGGATCTCAGAATCAGTAGGAAATCCAAATTCACTTTGTGTTCGAGCCACCCATTGCTGACACGTGTTGTGAACTTTCAGATTGGAGTTCAAAGTAGGCTACGAAAGTAGAAATAAACTTGCTTGCCAAAAAAAAAAAAAATTATAATGGACGACATATATTTCACCATATCGTATATTATAAACCAAAGTCTCATAGCAGAAATGAAGCAACCGCAACGACCCCTGGAAGGGGAACAATGAAAACGTGCGAGTGTGTCAATTCTTTGGCATGAAGTTGAAGCTGGGACGTTGTTGCCCTGAAAAGAAGTTGAAATTGGCACATTGTTGCCTCGACTAACAATTTGCTCTAACAATTATCCTTCTAACTAAACACCGTGGTAATCTCAAGGGCAAGTATTCCATGACGTCACGCACACTGCCTTTTCACACGGTACGCATCGCTTAAGCCACAGCGAAAGACTGGGAGTGGGGGGAGGGGGAGGGGGGCAAAATGAGCTGTTACCATTAAGCATACGATTACGCATTAACTGAACCTAGAAGAGAACAAACAAACAAGCACGGGAGCCGGGTACGTCTTCAACTACGTACAGCAAAGAGGAGAAAGGGAAGGAAACCAAGAGGAGAGGGAGAGGACGGGTTAAAAGGAGGAGAGGAGAGGGGAGGGAGAGGATTGGCGGAAATGGGGAGTGTTACACAAAAAAAAATCGACTGTTGCACTGAACGATCAGGCAGCACCGAGCAAATACTGGGAAACAACCACGGGTCAAACAAATCCCCGGGCGAAGCCGGGTACGATGCTATATACATATAAAACTTAAAATTGGTTCAAGTGACTGATGCACAGAAAAAGGCAGACCTGTAGAATTTAAAAGTTTTCAAAGTTTCGTTTTTGAAACACGGGAGTGTGTGGATTGAGCGTGCAAAGTGAGCGATTTCCTCGTAAACTAAACCTTTTCAGTGAGTTTCTCGCTTCTGTCACAGTCTTTCATCTGCTGTCACCTTCGTAGGGGCTTACTTCTGGAGGAGTAGACGAACAAACGTCGAAACAAGCAAACATCGTGTGTTTTGAATAATGTAGATGAAATGCAGGCGTGCTTATGAAGAACGTGATGGGCGAGCCAAAATTCGCAATTAGTTTGCGTCGAAATAATCAGTTCATCGATTTTGTTGTGCTCTTGGAACAGTTTATTAGCTCAAAAAGTTTTTTTTTTTACAAAATTTCTGGTGGTGAGCGTATGGTTGTACAGGCCGTGTTGGCTCCTTAAAATTCAATTCAATTCAATTCTGGTGATAATAGCCTCATAATAAACCTCCACATGCGCCCTTTTTGTTGCGCGGAGAATAGCCAGTCGAAAATCTAGACACACGCTAGTGTCGCCGCCAAGTAACAGTGATCATCCCATTGTAGCAATGTTCAAGTTTTCATTCAACTTTCGAACTATTAGTCGGTGCCATTAACTTGGCTAATAGGATTGACCTTGGCGACCTTTTCCTGGTTGAATGATATCATTACCTTCAGAGGCCGATCGTTTTTGGAAACTTGGCGGGTTTTTCTACCAGTTTTGGTTTTGGGTGGATAGATTTCTCCCCAAACGATTTTAAGCATGTCTATCTGATATCGTTTTTATTGCCTGGATGATCCTGTCCTGTAATTCCTGGATACAAATTACCGTTCTTGCGTACAATTCGTTCTTAATAAAACCCCACAAATTGCAAAGCCAAGGTAATAAAAACGTGGTGTCAGTAGATATGCTTAAAAATGTTTAGGGAAAATTCGGATTTCGACTGGATATTCTCCAAGTAATGAAATGGGCGCATGTGGAGGTTTATTATGAAACCGTCGTCACTAGACATTTTGGGGGAAAAAAACAACTTTTTGAGTTCATAGACAGTTGGCACTTTACAGTTTTTCAATGTCTGTTTTCGTTTTTTTTTTCTAGGGTGAAGAATTTGTGGACGCCCTGTACTGTACAATGAGCTCATTGTTGCCACATGCGAGTTTCTTCATCTTGTACACGTTTAAGCATTGTTGCTCGATTCTGAATGTAGCGATCTTGTTGACGTTTGCCGATTCTCGATATCGAGCTGCCGATCCGAAGACTCGATTCTCCCCGATGTCGAGCTGCCGATACGATCACCCGATTCTATTGCCAGATCTCAACAATGATTCAAGACGAAGACATTGTGTTTGATTACCATCCTTTGTTTTTAACAATGAAACACTGTTATTTTGTAAGCAATCTATAATTGTAACCCCCTCGTGCTGGTCGAATGTGTGGCTTAAAATATTAGCTATTAACTTCACGTCCCTCCTGATCCTCCCAACCGTCCCACTCCCGCATCAATCGCCGTTTTTGGATGCCTTTTACGACTTTTATTTAGAATGTTTTCCCATAACCTTAGCCCCCCAACTGCATCGACAAGGTTCGTCGCATACAGCATGATTATAAACAGGACAGATAGCCATGTCAGTCTGGCTGAGTGGTAGGACTCTGGCTTTTGGTTTCAAAAGTCGTGGGTTCGATTCCCACGGCACGCATCGGCACGTCGGTTAGAGCTAGCAAGAGAGGCTCCCATCCTTTGGTCGGTCTACTAAAACTGAGTATCAAACCGCTTAGACCGGACCATTGTTGCAAAATCCATGCTATAACCATGGTTGAAGAGACCATGGTGGAAGTGGACGTGGCGACTGGTTGGGGGGAAATTCCAGGGAGGGGGGGGGGAAGTGGAAAGGCAATTTGTCATGTGCGGTATAGGAGTTAAGTGTCCTACGGTAGAGGCTGAGATAGGTTAAGCAGCACTTCAACGTCTGCTCCCGCAATTCCGGTACACGTAAGTTTTTGAGTAGTGACTTTAATGTGTAGACTTGGAAGAGTGGATGGTAGATCAGTGAGTGAGTGATATGGCATAAGGGTAAGAGGGTAGGAAGTGCTGTTTTGTGTTAAGTCGTACCATTCAGTGGTCTGGTCTGTGTTCAGTTGCAGAACGGTGCTGTTGACTGGTTAGGTTTAGTATTAGGTTAAGTTAGATTTAGTATTAGATTGAGCGTAGACGTAAGGTCCGTAGGCTCTAGTACTGTAAATAAACAAATAAAAAAAAATAAATATAACCATTACTTCAACAATGGTTCATTGTTGCGGTTGTTTGATTATGTATCAGTTAAACTATGGCCCTTGGAGGGGAGAGGGGGGGGGGAGAAGGGAGCCACAAGGTTATGACTGCGGGAGGGGGGGTGGAGGAGGAAAGAAGGTTGGGGAGATATTATGGCCGTTGGGTGTCTAAATGTCTAGGGGGTGGAACGAGGGGGGAGGGTGTTCTTAGAGGTCCCAAGGTTAGATGCGTGGTACGGTAGGGGGGGGGGCTAGAGTTTGAAGTGGACTAAGCTAAGCCTAATATTATCATGTGGAAAGATTGATACCAGGCAAAGAATACTGTATGACTGACCTTGGCTTGTCAGTTGCAATCGTATTACAAAGTCAGCTGACCAACGGGTCAGCTGATCACGAACATGCATATGATTGCTGAAAGCAAGATGGTAGCGCCATCCAGGGGCGAGGTAAGACACCACAGCACCCCCCCCCCCTCAATAAAAAAAATTCTTACCGTACTTTACAGTGTCTTTTAGTACGGGAAGATCCTTTTTCGTAAATTTCTTTTTAAGTAACGATTCAAAAATATTTTCTTTTTAACGTGCAACAAAATAACCATCTTTGCTATGTACAATACTTACAGAATTTTTCTTTTCAGGAAAAACTTCGACCAAAAAAAAAATTTTTTGCAAGAAAAAAAATCAAGAAAACTAAAAAAGATGGTGGCAGTCTCACAGATCCAGCCTCTGTGGGACCTTTCTTATTCTTTTTAACCGCGTAGGCTTTTGCGTTGGTTCAACCGCTGGCAGCTAACCAGATGGCTGTCTTCTCTTGTAGCGGCGAATTGGGACTCCCACTACAGGAGTAGAACATGCTGAGCCTCCCACTACAGAAGGAGAACATGCTGAGCCTCCCACTACAGAAGGAGAACATGATGCACCCCTGACAGGACGAGTAGCCACCCATCACAGGTGATTGATGCTTCCTATGTGAACCAGCTGGAGACCTGGCGCCATGTTGTTTGGTTGGTGTGGATTGATGTCCAAACCCTTGTTGAGACATTTGATGGGCTCCTGGCGTTACTGGCATTTCACGAGGGAAAGCTCATCCCCCAAGATTACTCTAGAAGAAAACCTTGAATCATGTGAAATAGTGTTGTTTATTGACTCAAAAGGTACAGAATGCTGAGCGTGTGCAGAGAGGCCCAAAGCTCCGATTCCAGAGAACTCTACACTTTCTCAGCTGGCATTAGCGTTGAAGTGGCTAACTTCACCTCTGAGAAGTGGCGGCGCCACTGTTCGCAGGGAGAATCGCAAGGCGTGACCCTGTAAATCCCGTGACTTTCAGAAACGACGGCAGTACATTTTAGCCAGTTCGGCCGAGCACACGGTCAGGATTAAGTCCACACGCAAAACATTAAACATCGCAAACACAAACTACGTTCAGTTTCTCACATAACCATTGAGTAAAAACAGTCCTTGTTCCGTGGATTTGGAGTTCAAATTATTGTTCGTTGCGCTCGAGCGAACTCTAATCCGTTTTTATTTGTGCACGTTTACAGCTGTGAGCATGGGGATACGAGCGCTAATGGTTTTTTTTTTTAGTAAAAACAGTCCTTGTTCCGTGGATTTGGAGTTCAAATTATTGTTCGTTGCGCTCGAGCGAACTCTAATCCGTTTTTATTTGTGCACCTTTACAGCTGTGAGCATGGGGATACGAGCTCTAATGGGTTTTTTTTTTTTAATGCGATGACTTTTTTGTTCAATTAATCGTATCCCCACGACGGAAAATTCCACATGTGCGGTAAGTTGACTGACGGAGATATCATAGTGTGTGATTTCGCGCCCGCCACAGGAGGAACAACCAACATTTCACCACTTTCCATGGCATTTTTTAAAAAGGGTTAAAGGGTTTAACGAGCGTTAACCACATCTGGTCATCTGCCCGAAGCCCTAAGGCCCTATGTCTGCAACAATGTATGTATGTGTGTGTGTGTGGCATTTTTTCAAAATGTTGGCAACAATGTGTAGGGGTTTTTAGTACGTGTGGGAGCTGCCCCAATGCCAACCCCGCAGTTAAGGGACTTGCTTGAAAACGTGTCGTGGTGCTAATCAAGGGGTTGCGGGAATTCCAAATTAACCTTAACCGATGGAACAAGGCTGGTAGTCGTGGTTCAGTTTTGGTGTCAGTTTAATGTTAAATATGAGCCATCGTGTGCTTAGGCTCGCCTGAAGTTCTAGGGCGACACTAACCTTGGCTTAGGGCCCTAAATGGAATGTCAACGTCATTAGGCTTACTTGGGAAAATTTGGATTAGTTACTTTAGGGCTATTTCTTACGTTGACTGCTAAACTCAGTAGCTACGGGGTTGCAGTGCTGAACTAGCAACAGGGTTGGTCATGTTTGAATTTAAGTTCGGGGATTGGGGAAATTGGGAAAAAAATTCTCATTATAGGGCCGACATTACCTTTGGATGCGGGGAGTTGGAGAGTTGGTGACGGAATGGAATTTTAGGTTAATACCTAATTGTTGGGAGCACCTGGCGGAAGACCAAGCGAGCTCGAGCTGTTACAATTTATGTCAAGCATTATGTACAGACAAATTATATCTATGTATTGTTACAACAATTGATCAACTAGGATTATTTCAACTAACAATGAGTGTTAATTTTGGAGGACAATGGCACATTACAATTTCACGTCATGTGGACTTCGGGCTTGGCAGATTTCACAAACGACGTCATCAGCGTAACCTTGCTGGGGGGTGGTACAATTCCAACGTTGAAATCCCGAATTAAACTCGCAACAAATGAAACGACTGGGCTAGTTTATATTATAGCGATTCGGTTTTTACCTTGTTCAGTCCTGATAACGCTTCCTTGAAACTGTCACTTTCCTCATGTTGCAATGGAAAAAATTCAGATCGTCAATCCAACTTCATCGTACAAATTGCAACAGCGGTCAGGATAATGACCGAAAACCGGGGGCAATTTTAATGCCTGTTTGAGCCTCGCACAAGGTCATTGTTTAAATTACGTTCCGTTCCAAGTACCGAGCCACAGTGTTGTTGTTACTGACGTACTTCGCCATTGTTACCTTGAAGAAGCATTGTTACTCGGTTCCGAATGGCTTCTTAAGGCCAACACGGCAAATGAGAACTTTCCCCTTCACCCACGACGATGATTTCACTTAACATAGGAAATATAAAGACACGCCCATTTTTACTGTGTGATCATTTCTCATTTTTGTCTCTACGAGTGGTTGATTTCCGTAATGGCATGCTGTTACAAAAAATTCCTCCAAACTCGAAATATAAATAACCTAACAAGATTTTTTTTTTTTTTAGTTTTTTTTTACCTCGGAAAATTTGTGGAAACTGAAGGGCCAAAAAAGATTATCATTATCCTTCAGCTATTCGATGCCAGCCAGGGTAGTAGGAGAGACTACCATCGTCCTCCAGCAGTTGTGGGATCTATTCGGGTGTATTATGGATACTTTCTCCTCCTCCCACCCCTGCGATGACTAACCATACTAGACTTCTTTCTTCTACTAAAATCTAGCCATTTCATTTGTACGAGCATAAGTTTGCTTCAGATGACATAATGCACCAAAAATTAAAAAATATATATATATATATTTATATATATACAAACAACCAGCCTCAACAACAATGCAGACACAAGTAAACGAGATTTTGGCAGGTGTTGGAAATGAAGAACTTATTCATACCTACTAGCCTACGCCCAATCCAATCCAATATACTTTATTGGGGCCTCGGCCCTAGGCCATGCGCCCACCCTAAACAGAACCACACAAAAGAGAGCATCGTAACACCTCCAGGAACTGATAATACAACCCAGGAAACGGCGAATAACGCCCAGGAAATGTCTACAAAACTGTCCGCATTAACAAAAAATATGTGGATATACGTTACTTAAATCAGTTGTTCGTATATCATTGTAGCCTACATTACACTGAGCGCATGGTGTATCGGACCAATTAGGCTTAATAAACTAAACTAAACTGAACGTGTGTTGCGAAGAATAGTGAAGAGGGCCTTATCTGGATGTTGCCCTCCTGACGGGTGCAATATCCACAACAATGGACGGATCATTGTTAACCATTGTTGCAATAGGGAAGATTCTTGCTCAAACAGGTGTTAATTATAAAGGAGTCACGTGGCTTGTTTGTTGCGTTTAAAAGTTTTCCTTTTGTGCATTCATTTGCTTGTTGCGAGAGAGAACTCGATAGGCCTATACAATGGCTGTTTGCTGTGACGTGCACATCACGTGACTGGGCTAGTCCAATCAGATGGCCAAACAGCCGCTGTTCTCGTTCGTCATTGGCTAACTCATGGTGACGTCACGGCAAACAGCCATTGCGCAATGCTAAGTTGGTGGCAACTGGCCTTCGAAATCTTTGGACGTTTTATTGCTACGTCAAACGACCTTACAATAAACTTTTAATGAGATTATTATTGTAAATTATTGTAGCTCGCTATAAAGAGTTTTACAGCAATTTCAGATTTAAAAAAAAAAACAATTTTAAAAACGGAAGAAACACGGCTTTCTCGCTTCTGTTTTCGCCTGAATGAGATTCGTGAGACACGCATCCCATAATTCATCACTCCTGTCGTAATCACTCCTGTGGTGTGGAACGAAGGCACGCGCGTTTCTATACGAATGTGAAAACGCTGTATATATAAACAAGCGGCTACAGCAACTACCTAGTCGCTTCCGGTCTTCTGTACAGTTTTGCTACTACCAATAGTGAGGCACACTTCTCTATGACGCATTGCAACAGCTATCTCTATTATATAATCTAAAAACTGTAACCATCAGAATTGCCCGTTACAAATGTGTTAGCTTTTAAGCTTATTTTACGTTTTAGGCATAATTGTCAGCGTTTAGGCCTAATTTACAACTTTAATTTCGTAAGTAGCAACTAACGGAGATTTGGATTGTATACAGTAAGCCTATTCATTTTTGCAACACGGTATGCCTCCGCGCACACAGTTACAGTGTTACAACGTAATGCGCAGCGTAGCGTATATAGATCAGTGGTAGTAGGGAAGGCCAGGAGAAACGCTGCAGCAGCGACTCGTAGCAACTATTGACGTTGCCATCGTAACGTGATTTTAGACCTAATTTTCATTTTTAGGCCTAATTTTTTTAACGGCAGTTTTAGTTTCGTAAGTAGCAGATAGGCCTAATGGAGAATTTGGTTCGATCGTAAGCCTATTCATTCATGCAACAATGCGACAAGACTCTTTTTAAACGAAGCTAAAATGTTTTTGTTTTTACGGCTGCGTTAACACAAATCTTTAGGATTTCAATTCGACGATGAAATGTTATTATTTAATTTAGTTACGTCGAAGAAGTCTATTACCTATAAGGAGGCAACGATGTTTTAATTTGTCATGTTATTTAACTAACTTTTGTAACTGAATCGAACGTTGTAAACAGTGGTCGTCAATTTCTGGTACCGTTGCGAAGTTGAAAAAAGCGACGGACGGGCGGACAGAGTCGTTGCAATAGTCTTCTCAGCCGGTGCGGCTGTACAGAAGACTAAAACGATGGAAACATCGCTTAACTAGGGTCGTCGTCATTTTCGATGTCGACATAATGGAGCGGGCTTCGCTGTTTGGATGTTTGGCCAAAACAGGGTTTGCGTTTGAAAGTAGTGATAACATTCCACCAGACATAGGCGGCGAAGGTAGCTAGCCTACCGATATTGCAAATGTCGGTAAGGAATTACGTGCGGCATTGCATTCCGTATCGGTAATCGGGATCGGCCCAGTCTTACAAAATATGCTTTTATAGTTGCTTACAGTTAACAGACACCATGTCTACCAGTGAAGCCAGAACAGAATTCAACAATCAACAACAACATTCAATCTTTCAATAACCCATCTTTTAACAATCGGATGCCTTTAACAATTATAGAAACGGCATGGCCCTCTCGTTGTTGTTTGGATTTTGGCTCTTGCTATTGGTCCATTTTGTCGCCCTGATGGTTCCTCAACCCCATGTCCGATTCCGGATTTTTCTTTTGATAAACCTTGTCCAGACTCCCGTGCTAACTGCGTGCAAAGTTTGGTTTGGATAGTCCGTGTGGTTTTCGCGTGATGCGTGGTCTGAGATTATATTGGAGTGTCTTCATATAACGAAGCTACACTCGGCCTCGCTCCGCTCCAATAAAACGAACAGCTATTGGAAAATTAATTCAAACGTTTGCCTGCACTAGGGTAAATTTTGCAAACCGTATCACAATTTAAAAGAAGCTGTGCGTGTTTAACCCTTCTCTTCGGACTTAAGTTTCTCCAACATTTTTCAGTAAGTGAGACTGAATTTGCCCACCATGTTCCATCTTTATGGCGGCTAGCCTTCCCATAATCTCAAAACGGACGTACCACAGATGGCTGCGTCGAACTTAAATCATAAATCTGCTTGTCCGGAATACAGGGTGTTTAATCTCAAGTCTTGTTGCTCAAGTATCATCCTTAGTATTAAGGAAAATTGGAAATTAGCCGATAGCGAAAGACATACACTAGAAATAACGTAGTTCAGTAAGCCACCTTGATGCACTTACGTTTCGTCGGAGTGGCATGACCCGGATTCGAACCGGCCACCCAGTTCTCCCCTAGATCACTTCCATAGCGCCTTAATCGCTACGGCCACATCCTCCACTGGCATAAAGATAACTCACTGAACCCGTTATTAAGGTCACAACCGTGACCAGGGCTCCATTGGACCCTTGTTATATAGCCCTAGTATTGCAGACACGTGAAACATGGCCATGGAATAAGTTGGAACATCAAGGGGGCCCATCAGAAGGTTTAACTGAAAATGACCTTGACGACCGGTTTCAAGGTCAACGAAAAACTAACTCCGGAAGTATCAGAGATAGGGGCACGAAGTAAATTGCAAACTTGAAGAGGACGAAGAGATGACCTCAACAGAGCGAACAGAACTGAGATCGGTTCAAATGTCACAGAGATACAGTAAAAACAATATGGGTCTTGCAGCTCCAATGCAGGGCTTGACCACAACCCACCCTGAGGTAGGAACACAGACAGGCACCACTCGGCCACTCGGCAAAAGGTTAGCAGGCAGACCTGGTGGATCCATGAGAAGCCTGTTTGCATTAATCCCTGAGGTAGACTTTTCCAATTGGTGCCTGTCTGTGGTTCTGCCTCAGGGTGGGTTTTGGTCAAAAGAATTGACACCAAAAAAAAAAAAAAAAACCAACGCCTAAAAGGACACGTCAAATCTTTGAATTGCGTATTTTTGTCTAACGGTTTGAAAATGGGATCGATCATAGACTCTAAAACGTCGTTTTTTTTTTGCTGTTGTTTCGTTGCTGCATCGACTTTCCATCCGTGTACGACTAGAAGAATTGACACCAAAAAACCTACTCCTAAAAAGATGCACATCAAATCTTTGAACTGTTATTTTTGTCTAACTCCTTGAAAACGGCATGGATTCAACTCTGAAACGTCGTTTTTTTTAGTATTTTTTTTTCTTTTTGTTTTTTTTTTATCCATGTACAACTGAAGAGTTCACACACACAAAAAAAAAGACGTCTCATTAAAGGACGCACATCAGATCTTTGAATTGCTATTTTTTCTAACTTTTGAAAACGCGATCGAGCGTCAACTCAAAAACGTGGGTTTTAGTTTTGTTTCTTTGGACTTTCATCCGCGTACAGTTAAAAGAATAATCATTAAAAAAAACATGCCTCCTAAAAGGTGCGAACCACATCTTTGAATTTCTTATTTTTTCTGTATAAGTGCATGAAAAGGGAGAAAAAATTATCAACTCTGAAACGTCCCTTTTTATTGCTGTTGCTTTGCTTAAACTTCGAGCACAGGTACAATTAAAAGAGTTGGCCCCAAAAAACCGACCCCCCTCCTCTCCCCCTAAAGGAACGCACGTCTAATCTTATGTTTGCTTATATTTGCTAACTGCTTGAAAACGGCGTATATAGAACAACGCCGACACGTCGCTTTTTTAATGTTGTTTCTGTGGTGCAAGTATGGATTTTTATCCACGTGCAAAAAGAGTTGACGCAAATATAAAAACCCCTTAAAGGACCCGCATCAAATATTTGAATTGCTTATTTGTTGTATAACCACCGAACCGGCTGAGAAGACTACTGCAACAATTTTGTCCTTCAGTCGCTTTTTTCAACTTCATAACGTTACCAGATCATAGCTTCCTGTATGTAAAAGGCTTAACGCTCGGTTTCAAGTAGCATGAGTGATGCGTCGTCCAAGTGGTGCGCTGAACTGAAAGCACGAAGAACGAACTACCCCAAATCATAGCATTGATTAGTGTTAGCGGGACGGACAAAAACGTGGTAATCTTCTCATTATTAGATTTACCGGTGTTACAGCGCTAAACGAACATTATTTTACGGTAATGGTGACTATTCTTGAAGTCTTCGGGCGATTTACTGCTTCGTCAAAGGACGTTTAACACATTTTTAGTGAGAATTGAAAACGCCGTAGCGCAATTATACAGCACAATACACACGTACTACATTGGTTCTTTTTATCTTTGAAATTCATGAAATTAAACCTCCGGAGGTTCTGTTTTGTCGGCGAGTGGACAAAGAGGTACACGTTGCATGAAGCCATTATTGTTAAACTTTTAATAATTTGGTGTCAATGCAGTGTTTTAAGTTTAAAATCCGCGTATCGCGCGTCACGAGTATAGAGCAGTGACATTTGCCGCCATGTTGGCACCAGTATGGGTTTTGGAGGGCATAACTACAAGGTGCACTACATGAGAATGGAGGGGAAAACAACGGAAGAGCGGATTTATTAGGCTTAAAATAACGTTGTTTTCTCCAACACCAAAAATCGCGCGTTTTAGGTCTAAGAAATCACTCTTCACAGCATCGGCTTTGGTATGACGCCCTTCTGTTTCTCTCTGCAGTGCCCCTTGCAGCTAACCCATTAAGGCTCCAGCATAGAGTTATACACATTAATACTACGTCGTGTCACTACTCTATACCTTTCACAGTTCAATCCGCATGATAGAGTAGTTCATTTTCGGGGTGTTCACAGCGCGACTGGTGGCAGAATCGGCGGCTAACTGGACGACGCGTCGAATTTCTAACGTTAAGCCTTATACATACAGGAAACTATGACCAGACAGAGACGACGCGATTTACCCCATTTAATTCAGTGACTAAAAGTTTGTTTAAAAACACGGCAAATTAAAACATTATTGCTTCCTTAGAGCGAATACAGGCTCTCTCAACGTAACTAAATGAAATATTAACATGTGATCGTCGCATTTAACCCCTAAGGATAACATGCAACCGTAAAAAAACAAAAGAATTTCGTTAACGACACACATTAGCTCCAGTGTTACATTTATGTGTTGTCTTACTCTCGAACCAAATTATCACTTAGCTGCTGCTAACGAAATTAAAACGGCACGTAAAAAAAAAATCAGGCCGAAAATCACATTGCCACGGCAATGTTACTGCGAGTTGCTGCTGGCTTCATCAACAACAATGTATTATTACGTGTCTCCCGTCACTTTGCTAGCTACCACTGATCTATACACGCCGAGCACTGTATAACTGTGTTTTGCATATAAATGAATCGGTCGATACTTGTCCAACCCAATTCTCCGTTAGCTGCTACTTACGAAATTAAAGCGACAGGTAAAAATTATGCCTAAAAGCTGTCAATTACACCTAAAATCTAAAACTAGGCCTAAAGGTAATACATTATTAACCGGCAATTGTGATGGTTACTGCTTTTAAATTATACAATAGAGATCGCTGTCGCAGTGCGCGATAGAGGTGTGCGCCTCAGCGTATTCGAAAGTGGCGTCAGTGTACAGAAGAACGGTTGCGACTAGGTAGTCGCTGCGGCCCCTTGCTTTTAGTTTTGTTACTGTGCTGCAACTTCTGGCACAGTAACCTGACCCCTCCCCCATCACACAACAGGCGCGTCACCCCTGTAAATTAATTTATCAATGGAGACCATTGATAAATTCAAACAGTAACACTAACATACAACATTTCTTTCAATAATGGATTGGAGAACTATACACTGTACTCACATAATGTATCGGATCAAGAGCAGAATTCTGTCCGGTGATTTGGAAGTGCGCACTGTGAATGAGGCAAACTGCGATCTCGAAACAAACGTGCGATTCCAGTGACATAACTCGCGGCTCGGTTTATCCTGTTGTGTGGGCTAGGTCGCTACTTTTCCTGAAAGCGCAGCTGGTTTAATCGAACGCGTATAGGAGTTGAATTAATAAAATGAAATCAAGAAAAACGACAGTACACATGACACCAGTCGATATTCACTTTTGACCTTGTTATTTGCAGTTTAATAAACCAACAGTTTCTACTACACCTACAACAACAACAACAACAACAACAACAACAACAACCAATGCTGCTGGTAAAGCTTCGAAGTCCCAACAAGAACCTGTAGAGCAGTGACATTTGCCGCCATATTGGCACCAGTATAGGTTTTGGAGGGCATAACTACAAGGTGCACTACATAAAAATGGAGGGAAAAACAACGGAAGATAAAATAACGTTGTTTTCTCCAACAACAAAAATCGCGCGTTTTAGGTCTAAGAAATCACTCTTCACAGCATCGGCTTCAGTATGACGCCCTTCTGTTTCTCTCTGCAGTGTCCCTTGCAGCTAACCCATTAAGGCTTCACCATAGAGTTACACAATAATACTACGTCGTGTCACTGCTCTATAGGGCAGTGACACGACGTAGTATTATTGTGTATAACTCTATGGTGGAGCCAGTTACTGGGTTAGCTGCAAGGTGCACTGGTCGGGAAAAGGAAGGTCGTCTTACTGAAGCCAATGCTATTAGACTGAATTTCTTAAGCCTATAACGCATGGTTATTTTTTTTTTGGAGAAAACAACGTTCTTTTAAGCCTAAGAAACCGCTCTCAAAGCACTGTCTTGACTACAAGTGCCGTTTTTTCCCTTACATTTTAATCTAGTGCACCTTGTAGCTATTACCCCCAAATGGTATCTCGTAGCCAATATGACGTCACTTGACGCTGCTCTATAGAGCAGTGACACGACGTAGTATTATTGTATATAACTCTATGGTGGAGCCTTAATGGTTTAGCTGCAAGGTGCACTTCAGAGAGAAACAGAAGGGCGTCGTACTGAAGCCGATGCTGTGAAGAGTGATTTCTTAGACCTAAAACGCGCGATTTTTGTTGTTGGAGAAAACAACGTTATTTTAAGCCTAAGAAATCCGCTCTTCCGATGTTTTTCCCTCCATTTTTATGTAGACGGTGCACCTTGTAGTTATGCCCTCCAAAACCCATACTGGTGCCAATATGCCGGCAAATGTCACTGCTTTATACGGAAACCACTTCCTTACACACCATATATATCATTTAATACCTCCCCTTTCCCTCTCCCAACGTTAAATAAAATGTATAATCTCATGTAGTATCTGGTAGAATCCTCACGGTTCACCATTTTATATGCAGAGAAAGGTACATGTACATACGTCTTTACCTGTCGCGTGTTCAAGGTGATATGGAATGGGAATCCAAGATAGCGGCGGCCGCAGCATAATGGCCGAGCAGTTCACCTGGCGTGAGCAGGATGAAACTTGGTAGATATGTTCCGAATACCATGGTTAACTTTCCCTCCTAAATACCCCACCGTTCCGAATTGACCTCACGCCGCCCCCTTGAACAATGGCGGCCTGAGGAGAAAGAGTTTGGATGGGCTGTATACGATCAAAAAATTCAAAAACGGCCGCCATTTTTGAATTTTTTGACCGTGTACAACCTACGCATCTACGCAATTTTTGAAACGAAAATACGTTACAACGTTGCTTAATATATTGTATTAAACAACTTTCTACCACATCTTCCTTTTTGTTTTTTTTTAAATGTGTACATTCGGCTGTGACAATGTAATCAAAAATGGAAATGGCCGCCTAGCCGAATCTAGCATCTTTTGAAAGGAGATGTGTTTGTTACAAAGTTGCTTAATACAGTGACGTGTACAGACTAGGGTGGGCTCCTGGCAAAATAATACAGGTGGGCCCTGTGCGGGAGGACATTGCTAATAGTGGGGCAGAAGTTGTGAAATGTTTTGAAAATACACATTGGAATTATGCAAAATCCTTAACTCTGGACCCAATTATTCAGCAATGGTTTTAAAGCTTTACTTTTAGTTTGCTTGCATTTGGTGGGTGAGCAGGAGCCCCCCAACGCAGGTGGGCCCCTGGCACCTGCCAGTCTGACTCTATGGTGTACACG
>JAHWFP010103020.1:0-33875 GCA_023313725.1 Lithobius niger | reverse complement strand
CAAACTTATCCTAGTTTCTAATTGCTGCCGAAAATTCACATTACCTATATTTTAGCATTCTTGTTCTCGAATACTCTTTTCCTAGAAAGCTCATAGGCCTACTGCCGTACATGCGTTGCGCACCCTTCTTATAATAGCGCCGAGAAGCCCACATGTTTCATCTTTACTTCTCTAGCGTACATTACTGTTCTCGATTGTGTTGCTCCCTGTCGTGCTGCTTCGGCTTGCAGCCGTTTTCGATTGTGCCCAGCGCGACACAAAATTTCAAGCGCAGTATGACACGACACTTAGGCATGTTAAATTTCCTTACTCCGAGGCACTACAGAAAATGGCTTAACTGACCAGGTTACCATATCCTACAGATTAAAGAGAATATTAAATAAAACCAAGTCTGCTCTGCCCAGATTCTTTAATAATGAAATGTGACCGATCTTATGTTTCTCTTACAACCCTATTTCTTTCCTACATTTGTCAACAAATCTATGAAAACCACTTTCAATTCCTGCCCCCCCCCCCCCCCCCCCCAAAAAAAAACCTTTGGCTGAATGTAAAATTTTAAATTTCAGGTCTCGATATTATGAAGCACAACGAACCTGCCTACCCAGCTGAGTCTTGGTTTGAGGAGCAGTATCAGAATATGAACCAAAAAAATAAGCGACACAACTCAAGTAAGTATTAAATCTTCTCTAGTTGACAAACTTATTAATTAAAAGAAGCTCGACACTAAAGTTCACCATCTTGAGGGCTTTTAAGCTGCATGCAGTTTGGACTCGACACTTGAATTCTTTCAAAATTTCTTGTACTGGATTATCATTTTTTCCCCTTAACTTGTAGGTCGGATTGTACCCGTTATGATACAATAAAAATTTAAGTTTACACTACCAGTCGAAACGAAGACGGTCTACTGTACATAGTTATCATCCACTGCGTCGAGTGCGTCATATGTGGTGGCTGGAGTGTAGTGTACGGTACTGTAGTGTTTAACAAATAAGATTTAATTCAGTCTTGCACCCTTTCACTTAAAAAATAAAGCACTACACACATTTTCTCCATCGTTAACTAACTGGTCATTCTGGTACAGGTTTGAATAATTAAAAAAAATTTCCCGAGTGAAGGAGAAACTTTTTTTAAGTCCACCAAATAAAAGATAAATTTAAAGGTAAGAATAAGCATTAAATTGGTCGTATTTTTCTTTACTGCATGTGGCTAGAATTCAAATTTTCAGAGAAGTGCTGAAATATGAGAAACTAGTTTGTGGTGGTATAACGATTAATGAAGTATGTAGGTACCTGGCCAGTTTCTGAATTTTGGCTCGTGCAGAAATGGTATTAAGGTTCATCATATGATTCACAGGGATGAGAGACTTGCAAACCACATAAAAATACCTAAAAAGTAGTTTCACCCTTGTCACTTGAAAACACTTAGGTGAGAGCTGCTCGATTTCAAATTTGAATACTCCTGACGAGGACTTAGTTTTAGCCAGGTGTAATTCTTGTCAAAATAAAAGTAGTATCTGATGCCTTAAAGATTTAATGAGATTCTAGTGTTGACCTGGCTTCAAGCGTGTGTAGTAAAAATCCGAATAATTGGCTAAATGTTTACCGTTAAGTAAAAAAAATTGATTCCCCGCCCCTAACAAATTTGTTTCGTTTTTCTAAGTTTAACCCTTTTGGGTCTAATTGCCATTTTTATTGTTCCGTCGGAAAACTCCTTCGCCTGACTACACTTGAGGCTGGGCCCCAATGCATTCAAGGGTCACATTCTACAAACGAGTTTAAAAAATGATATTGATAACGAGAATTTTGTATGAGGAATAAAGGTAGCGACGTAGACGTTCATTACAGGCAAGGAAACGAGGATTCCCAGCTTTCTAACATCACCAAGAATGCAATTTAGTTGTATCTGTTTATAAACTGCTGCAGTTTGGAAAATAACTAAAACGTACTATTACCACATATGCATATACTTCCTAGCTTTACAGTACCTTACGTACTGTAAATCGCTGTTATCAACGATAGCTGAAGAGATTGGACAAGGAATGCGTTCCTTTTCGAGTGTGGGTTTGCTCTGTGAAAGGTAGTGTTCATATTGGTTTCAAAAATAAAATTGACCAATATTTTGAAAGATTCGGTTTGTATTAAAGGAAACTTACTAAATGTTTAATTGTCAAGAAGACGATTACCGAGTAATGATTAATTGGCATAACCCTACTGCAAGGTGAACACAATTAGGTGCAACAGGCATCCGGATGAGCTGATGGAATGGTCACAGCACGGAAGCGTTACCTTTGCTTTTTAGAATTACCAAATTATCCGACTTATAGGTCATGTCGAAAATATTGTTTCCAGAGATCAAAGGGTCATAATTTTTTTTATCACTGCATGCTAACACTTATTTTCCTTTATTCAGTAAGGCTGCACCGGACACCAAATTTACTAATAGCGATCCTGTTTAAAAAATCTTGCCAATACGGATATCCAAAATTTAATCTTGTAATTTTTTTTTTTATCAGTTGTGTAGTAGTTTCTCCAAAAAGACCAATATGTTAACCGATAGTTTAAAAAACGTTGGATTTCCGAAGGAAAATGTTGCAAACTTGTTATCGCTAATGGTTCCAGAGTTCGGTGAAAGTTACCAAGTCCAATACCTATCTGATACAAATATTGGCAACCGATCCGATCCAGTGCAGCCTTATTTTTCAGACATTCCATTGGTTTAATAACAACTTTTAATTTTATTTCCAGTTACGCCGTACGATATTTGTCTTCCACCTCACATGCGAGATGCAAAGAAAAGCCTGGATCACATCTTTGCCACAAATATGAGTAATGGCAAACACATTGGTAATAGCAATCGCGCTTTCGAACCAGACGAATCGCCTACTCGTGATATGGAACGTGCCCCGGATTATACCACTAATCTATGAGCTGGCATCAAACGAAGTTTTTAATCTCATCGTCACAAAAATGTATGCCTTGCAGCACTTTTGTACAGAACATATCATTAGGCCTTTTACTACATCATCACAAACCCTGTTGAGCACCATGTACATACAATATAGTTAAGTCATAGGCAAAAAGTATACGAATGCATGCAATTTTTTTTTTATTTAGTTTTATTTTGTCGTAGGCTATTTTTATTGTAAGATAATTTATTTAAGATAGTGTGCAATAAATCAATGTCTCTTTTTATGTACGTTTCCTTAAGCGTTTTTAAAATGTGGTTAACGTTACAGCCAACATTCCCAGTACAGTAATTGCTTCTAAAATCAATAACTGAAGAACCAGCTAGGGGAATTTTAACCTAATGAGCCAAGTATGGGTTTATCTGCACATGCAGGAAAGCAGCTGATATATCCGTTATAACCAATAAGTATTTTATAACTAACAAAGTTTTACCCTGGTATATGTAATGAACTTGGGGTTTGAAATTGACGGTACTAATTTAGTTGTTTAACCCTTTAAGGACTGCATTTGCGCTATGGCTTCGTAACGGACTTAAAGAAAAAATTCATAGCATCTCAACCACTTGAAGTAAGGGAATGAAACCTGTGGAATTTTTTTCCATTATGATCTGGCCTTCATATCCCATTTTTAGTTTTACTGTAATTGGCAGGAAGTTTTCGATCTGACCTGTAGAAGAGCTGTAAACAATTATTAAACAGCGGGCGCATTCGTCCTTAAAGGGTTAAAGTTATTTTCAATAAATCATTACCACTATGTTGAGGTGGGTAACAAACTAAAGAGACAACAAAAAAGGAAAAAGGAGCTAAATTTTGTCGAACAATTTTTGAACCTTTTGGCACAAATGTTTCAAAATCGGTTTGGTGCAGGAATCTTCCAGATTCAAGCTCAATTCGTACACACGATCTCACAATGAAAATACAGTATTTCACAAATAGTGGGCAGCTCTCTGCTGGAGTGTTGTTTCACTAGTTATAATACAACCGTCTTCAGGCCTGTTTAAACCTTTTGACGCTCCTTGGTTTACATCTTCTTAATTCAAAATGGGCACTGTTCGTATCCTCCAATAAGTCTTCGGCTCTCGACGACGCTTTTAAGTCTTCTGTGTAGATTTTTAAGAACGAAGTATGCACTGGATAGCCGTTAACTGAGCCTTGGATGTTCATTAAGGTTCTTTCATGGCTGGTACATTATTTGAGTCTACGAAGATGTTAATCATTAGCTGAAGTTGAAAGCAGTGTTTCAGTCCTCTGCCAATCTTGTGTAGTGTCCCTGTGGTGGACTACGTCTTTCATATTTCTAATGTGTAACACGATTACATATAAACGACGTAATTCCTGCACCGTAACCAATACACAGCTTATATTAACTTTCAAGAGTCTGACGTCACCTCGTGCATTTTTGGTAGTTGCACCAAGGTTTTCTTCAACCTTTCCTTCATGTTCATATTTCTCTGAAGTATGTATCAATTCCATAGTTTAGATGCCTTGAAGTTATTCTGGGTCCTCTTGTGTATGTGAGGCCAATCCGCTTTCTGTGGGTGCCTGCACTTTACCATTTTTACACGAGTCTTTCATCCTCCCCCATGCTTTCTTTCCACATTATTCAAGTCGTGGGGTGGGAGGGGGGTTACCAGCTTTATGTGCTTACCCCTTGGCTCTCTCAAGGTGGGGGCATGCTGCTTCGCTCCTGGAATTATTGATGAACCTTCTAAATTCATTCTTTGAATCGCCACCAATTGGGATATTGGGTGCCCGGAATTGTAGGCAAAACCTCTGCTCTATGCAGACTCTCCCCTTCCACCCAAATCGGTTTTTTTTTTTTGTCCCTTACTATTTTTCAAAATGTCATGTGGCAACCGTGAATAGACGGGGATCGCATTAAAAAAAAATGTACAACCTGAATAAAGTTCATTTTAACTCGGAAATTGAGTCTGGAATGGACTTCAAATCTAGAATGCACAATTTGAACTTTTTTTTTTACTTTTGTGTTTTCTACCACCTTCAGGTCAACTTCTGAAGGCAACAAAAAATGACAATGGGAGGTGAAGATGGCAGGTCCTTCTACCTCAGAGTTGAGTTTGAAATGCCCCAGCCGTCATCGCTTCACCTTTACACCATCCCAAACTGGTTTTCATTTTAAATTTTAACTTTTGCCTCCCGACACTAGCGCCTTTTGGCGGCAGTCCAGCCCATAATGCACTATAGTTGACGTCGATGATGACGCCTCTCCAGCAAGAATGTAGGAGAATGTGATTCCATAAATGTGCTTACCTCGTGAATGCTCAAGAACCTTGGCAGGCTGACTCCCACAAATCCATTGGTCACATTGAAGGTGAGATGGGAAAATGGCACTTTTGAGTTAGACTTGTTCTAATTAGGTGGTACTGAATGGCTGATGCAAGAGCACGTGCAATATCAGCTTTAAATCAAACTCCCCAGTTGCTAGTTTTTGGAAGATCCCGTATGCATCATTACCTTTTTGCACCTCACAAGATTACTTTTTAATCACAAAATAAACAGTTAGGCTTACTGGAATTGCTTTGAAACTCACTAGAAATACCTTGAACTCAGAAATTACTTATCACGCTCACTTTCAAATATGGGATACTGTCTTATCTTGCAACTTTTCGACGAGTCCTCCTCTGGTTACATCCTTGTCATTTTTGTCTGCTTACTTGAAAAGAACGTCCACGGCCCACGATATTTACAAGACAATGCTAATGCTGGGTCAATCTTTACAATATCGCATTCTCATTGTAAATATGGTGACCATGCCGCTTGCGTCAGCTTACCTTGTAAATATTGGGAGCGTGGATGTTCTTATCAAGCAAGCAGACGAGGATGAAACCAGAGGATCCATTTTTCTGACAGTGCCTGATGACGATTGTAACGGACAGTATCATGTTTTTGAAAAGTGAGGGTGAGGAGTAATTTCAGAGTTCAAGACTTCTTAATCCTTAGTCGTGGGATTTGATTCGGCAGTCACTTGGACAAGAGGGGGCCAGGGTCCCACCATTTGTACCACTCCTCATTTTTTTTGTATATGGAACAGTATATTTCCATTTTTTGTATGTAGTAAAAAACTTGTGCATTTTTATGACCAGCCTTAAAAAATTAAACACGAATTTTCCTGAATTACTGTACTGGCCCGAATATTTAGCAGTATTTTTTTCCGATTTGTTCCATAAAACTGCATCTTGCTTACATTCGCATCCGAATACACAACTGTGACAAATTTTGACCGATTTTGAAGTTTTAATACAATTTTCGAATCGTTTTTTAAAGCTAGCCATTGGTGCTATTGCAAAAACTAAACCAATACGGCAATTCGCCTTACATTTGAGCCGTCTTGCAACTGGGCTAGTACGGTATTGCCTTTTCGTTGGTAACGAGGAGAGGGTTGGGGAGTCACTGTCGGACACCATATTCTAAGGAGGGGTTGCAAAAGTTGTCAACAATGAGACAGAAAACTGCATAACTTTATTTAATTTCAACCATTCAGTTGAATGGAGCCCCGAACAAGCAGAAGTTTCTGCTCTTTCGCTTGCTGAAACCGTTTTCGTTTCGCTCTTGTCTTCATTTAATTGTGTCAACTATTCAATTTTGGGGCCTCAAAATTAGAAATTTATAGGAGTGTTCCGATACCATTTTTTTAAATATCCGATACCGGCATGCAAAGTATCAGCAAAACCGATCTGATACTAAGATAAAACCAGTTTAAATAGCTTAACTTAGGGCCTACAAATCAATCTTTCTGAGTTTGCACAGAAGTAGTAGGACCTAGTTGTTTACGTTGTTGCATAAATAAAACAATTCGGTTGGGAGTGAAAGGCAAAGCTATTGCCTTGAGGTGAACAACAAAAATTGTAAAGTTGCACAACCACAAAAAAAAAAATTTATCGGCTGCAAATGGATCTTGCCGAACTGATACCATGGTATCTGCATCGATACGGTACTTGTACCGGTATCGGAACTCTCTAGAAATTTAACGTCGTTTTGTTTTAAAACTTAAGATTGAGCGGAAGCCGGTATCATTTCATTTTGGTTCGCAATGATTCAACTCTTTGCTGGCTAAGTGAACAGTAATTGAGCTTGTGCGCCGGAATTGTTGCTGTCGATGATGCGAATATCCTTATTGTAATGTGTGGGTGAAGGTATGTTATTCAATTATTTTGCCATGATCAGGTTTCCAAAGTAAATAATGGCAATATTCAGATCCTTCCAAAATTGTCCACATAATCTAACAGACTCCAAAAATATTGGAGACAGTTCGATACTGCCAAAACAGGGCTTCTAAGACGTAGCAAGCTCAACCCTGGTTCAGAACGGTGTTTTAATGTCCAACACTAACGTCTTCCAAAATAAAGCAAGCTCAACCATGGTTCAAAACTGAGGTCTTCCCAAGCGGAGCAGTGTTCTAATGTCCAAAACGTAGCTGGTTCAGAAGTGTTCTAAGGGCCAAAACTGGGGTCTTAACACTTTGGAGCCTTGTTTTCTGCATGTCCGCTGGTCCTGACCACACTGTATTAGTGTCTTCAACAATTAAAACAATTTCTTTTTGAGATAGTAGATGAAAGTGCACTTTTGGAAGCGCGAAAATTAAAAAAAAATTCTTTTTGTAAAAAAGGGGAAAAAATTAAGTATTTTGTGTTTCGACAAAAGTACGACGAAAGCATACTAGTGAAAAGCTACTCAAGTCTTTAATAAACCCTCCAAGTTAGCCATAATATTTGTTCACTGTAATCACTTTTTGGCACAGAATTCGAGCCTCTCTGTGGCGTGTTACTTTAAATAAAATCGCCAGTTGGTTTCATCTGACAACGCCATGTTGGCTTTCACTTCAATAAGGATGCTAAAGCTAGAACCCTAAAAACAGAAATTCTACTACTTGGTTCTGCCATCTAGTGATTGAAAAGTGAACTAATACGACCAATAAAGACTAGCTAAGCCACAACACGTACTGCCCTCCAGCTTTGTATAGTAACTCAAAAGTGTGAACCGTACCAGTACGTCTTTAGGCACTCGGTAACAATGAAAGCGTACCAGTACTTCTTTACGATCCAAAGTGTTAAGTCGAATGAAATATTTCAACTCGTAAACTTGCCTGTTAAGTAGCGAATACACCCACACTTATTTGATACGCCCAAACCTGGCGCACGCTCAAAACCTGCTGGAACTCTAGCGGCTATTTGGGCGATGTATTCCACAATTCCTTGCAAATCCATGTAAGTTAAGTGAGGGACGATGTTCTTTTCGATGCTCTGTTCATGAGTTTGGATTGTAGTTATAAAAAGAGCTGAAAGGCTACGTTAACAAATAGCCCATGTGATGCAGAAGTGTGGAGGCAAATTGCCTCCAGCGAACATTGGCTTTGCTTGGTTTCAGAAGGACCAAAATAGTGAACTAACCGGGACAACGGATTTTAAGCGATTCCACCATTTTCAAAAATTAGCGGAATTGGTAATTGCTTTAACTTCCAAAAAGCATTACTGCTTTAGCTTAAAATTTAGTATCTTAACTACAACATGCCTTGTGGGATCGTTTGAAGAATTGTGGAAATTCCAAATACTAGAAGAATTTAGTAGATTTGGTAAATTTTTTTGCCATTTTTTTTTAACATTTGGAAGGTAACAGCTGATGTAGACCTAAATTTGAAGTTTCCTGTCAATTCTAAAGTTTTAAATTATTTTTTTATGGCATGAACATAGGGTGTTTTTGGATAGGCACCAAACAAAAATGCTTCCCTCCATATTAGATTCAAAATTTGCTGCATAAAATAACAATTTTTTTTAAATCAATTAACCGTATTCGTTTCGCCCTTAACAATTTTTTTCCTGAGGAATTCTGCATACATCAAGAACCGGGGTTGGAATAGTAGTAAGAGATCGGTAACAATCATGATGCTTAATTTTCATGACTTATTCCTTGCCAGTATATTCTGCACCGCCACTCTAAGAATAACGTCCACTGAAAACTAACCTCGGCTTTACAATGAAAGCTTCAACAGACGTTTCCTTCCTTCCATCTTTACTTTTTAATACAAAACAATTCAAGAGATGACTTAGAATTTTCCCCTACGAAGCGGCTGCTGTTCCTCCATGACCTGACTCGGGTTGCTCTAAGGATCTGCAGCATGTCTTCCCACTTGTCAAAAAAAGTCATTGTTTACCGTTAGTCTGTCTTCTAAAAGTATTGTCATCAACTAACACTGCCGGAGTCTGCATGTTCTTCGGGTTTAAATTGAGGGTGAAAGTCTGTGACGCCAATATATAACGAACACGTGTTGCATTCTATTAGGACGGGTGATTCGACGTCACTGTCATGTAACGTCTCGGCGGGCAGTTCGTATCGTCCCCCACATCTACAGCGATGCTCGAACAAATCTTTACCTGAAAGTGCAACCTGGAGTCAGTAAACCTATTAACAAGCGTGATTTTCTTTCTAGAACTGAACTCAGTAACACGTTAGCTCACCTTCAACACGAGACATTTCGCTTAATGGAATAGTGTCGGTAACATTGGCACCAACATCCATCTCGTCACCTACGTGCAGAAGAAAACACACAATTATTGCATGCATACTGGTAAATCAATGAATGTTTTTACAGGGTTCAGAAAATTTTTTAATTCTCAATTTCCATCACATTTGCAGGTGCATCCAATGGCAATGTCCAGGTTTTTACAAGATGTTTAGTTTAATATCAGTTAGCTCTCGCCAACAAAGATCTCTAGTTTAGTTGGGGAAACCGGCAGTATAGCCAATGTTTTTATTAATATTTGTAGGATAATAATCCAACATCCCCGAAAATAGCAGTTTAGAGAATAGTCCAGACAGGCCTAAACACATTTTCATCACAAAAGTATTGGTACTAGCCTAAGATTTTAGCTTATTGAAGTTATGTCTTAAATACGTCAACATATTAAAGGGGGAATTAAAATTTTGCCACTAGTTAGCCTAGGGTTTTGTTTCTGATCTGCTAATTTTATGGAACTTACAGATCAGACACAAAGGCATTTTTTCAAATCTGTTTGTTTTCCCTGAGATTTTGGCTCTATTTTTTTTTCAGGGTTCCCACCAAAATGCTGAACTCAATTTCCCCGAGTTTTCCAGAGTAGATGAAGTCATTTTCCAGGCTATTTACTGTAATTTTAGGAAATACTTTTTTTCACACATTTTGTCAGTTTTGTGTTAAAAAAGCTGAAGCTTTTAGATGGAAATGTATTATTTAAAATATTAAGTTTTCCCCCGCCCGGGGGGGGTGCGGGTTTTTTTTTTGTAAAAAAAATCAGAGAATTTCTAGAGTTCTCCCTGAGTTTCAAACATAGTTTAAATTCCTTGAGTTTTCCACGTTGCTGGGAACCCCGAGTTTTCCCTGAACCCTGTATTAAGTAATTAGCAGAGCTGCGTCAATACCATTTTTGCCCATCTGATATTTCACACTCAATGTTGGTTTAGTACTAGAAGTCGAACACCGACTATTTATTTTAGTCGTAAACTCAAAAGCTAGCAAGTGCTGGCTTTACCAGATTGTTTTAGGTACTAGAACAACTGCTGAAATTATTTCTACATAGTGAGAATGTATTGGACAATGGAAAGTGAATTTAATGTCTACTGGACAAATGGCACGTGCCACACAATTTGCATTCATGAAGGTTCTATCGTACCCAATCTCTACGCTGCGAAATGCTGAGTCATTTAATTCTATTTTTGTTCTGTCTTGTTCGGTACTTTCCAACATCTTGTGGATAAACAAACAATCACTGGTCGTAGCGTCCTACTACAGTGAATACTATTGTGTGGCCATCATTTCAACTACAGTCTCCAGATGCTACAACGGTTATTGGTTTATCTATCTTCTTACTGCAGTTTCGTCTCAGTGCAATTTGTTCAAAAATACATTTAAGTGTTTTTTAGCTGTATATCAAAAACAAAACCAGGTGAAAAGCATCACAATAATAGTATTAAAAAATGTACGGTTGCACCCATACAAATCAATACTCACTCGTTAGTCGAGCATCGTATTCTCTGCGGCTTGCATCATCACTCAAAGTTTTCCAGGCGAAGTCAAGGAGATGAAAGCGTTCTGCATCTGCATCGTCATCTTTTTTGTCTGGGTGGTGCTGTGAAAAAAAAAGACAAAACAGTATTAGGCTCTAATTAGGGTATGCCTGTGTTTCCAACCAGAACATCGCTATGTTCGTGAAACAGTATTATCAATCTAGAAACAAGAACTAGTAGAAGATTCAGGCTTGATGCAGTCTCCATTTCATCTCTTCCAAAGTCCATGCATTTGAAAAACATTTGAAGAGAGGTCACTGAAGAATTGGACTATTGGTAACCCAACTATGCTGATAGATTACGCACATTTTAAGCCCAACCACAAGTCCCTGAGACCTCTGTGAGCTAAAGACTACTCCCAACACATATGCAACACTGATAACACAACGTGCTCTTTTACACTGAAACCATTCCAACAGCAGGCAGGTAGGTACGTTACTTCGTCTCTTGGCTTTACGAGCATATCCTTTATAGCAAGCTGTCACCACCAAGAAACTATTCAAACTTACCTATGCTCAAATGAATTGCTATACGAGCAGAGCAGTGTGCATGCGCTTATGAAAAGATAGCAAAGTAGCAGTCAGCAAAAAAAAAAAGCTTAAACAACAGAGCTTCAAGTTTTGCACACATTTGCGTATCTGTGTCGGGGAAGTAAGCTACCACATATAATAATAATAATAATAATATAAAATAAAATACACAGCCAGAAGCAAGCTTGAATGGCTGGGGGGGGGGGGGGGGATACAAACAATCAAAGCGTTTTTTCCAAGAATTACAGGGGGGAGCCTCAACAACATGAAACGGGTGGTTGTTCCAGGCGTGTACAGTGCGGTTGGAGAAAAAGTACTTCCTTACGTCACGTCTCGCGTACTGCTTCTGCAGCTTGTACCTGTGACCTCTGGTCCTAACAGGTGGGGCAGCACAAAATAAATCCTATCCTGCCACACGTCTATATTATCGCTTCAAGTAATCCATATGCACAAGGTTATCAGCAATTGATCGTATCCAGATCTGAAGAACTGCTAGGCAAAGGCAGTCTGGCTATATGGCACAGGCCAGATGGCAAAACGTGGGACAGGCCTTTTTTTTTTCTTTTAGTTCTGTCAGGCAGCAGAGCGGACAGACACTCAGCAGGTAACAGGCCAGTCCAGGCCACCAGATGCCGCAGGGTAGGTGACGATCGCCACGCTGACTTAAATGCCCTGCACTGCTGCTGGGAACATTGCGATTGTGGCCAACTGTCTTATCAAGCATTACGTAGCCTAACTTGCGAGACATGCATTCCAAAACTTATCCTTGGAGTAGGGCCCAAAGACATATACGTACCTAAGTAACATAGGCAGGGCCGTAGCTAGCCCCCTTGGTGCCCAAGGCGAATCAACTGTGCAGCGATCCCCCCCCCCCCCCCGCACACAAAACAACAGAGCACCCCCCCCCCCCCCACGACTTTCTATTTCAAGAAAATAAAAATAAATCTTCACGAATGTTATATTGAAGCTTACATAACTAAATACTAACTATTACATGTATAATATATAATGATATAACTTGTATGCCGCGCCATTCGTTAAAATTTGATAACCGTGAGATTCTCACCAATAATTATTACTTATTCACCTATGCACTGCAGTTTTATATTGTAAATTACGGACGGCTGGGCTAGACTTCCGATTAGGAAGACTGCTGATTGGTCGGTTCAACGGTTGATCACTTTGTCGAGCTCGGACACAACGGCCAGGCCCTAGCGACATAGGTGTGGCTTGGTTGCTGTAATACAATGCATAGGCCTATTCAATTCCAGCTAATGCCTGCGTACTTGACCAAGTCTTCGACAGGCTGTAACAGGGAATAAGCACTAATGCTTTAATAAACAAGACGTAAACACAGTGAAATGCCGGTTTAATACAATTTTTTCTTTAATTTGTGTGTAATGCCATCCGTTGAAATATATATATTTGTGGTTTACAACCCATATCAACTATTAGAATGAAATCAGCGCGGCGCCCCCAGGAAAGCAGCACCTTGCTCGCCTTACCCTTTCTACATCCCTGAACATACGTGAACCCTGTGTGGCTGGGTTCGCCTAGACAAACCATAGGAAAGACACTAGTAGCACTGTGCAAAGCTGCGTTTACTGAATGTTATCATGTGTCACATGACATTGCACGTTATTACAAATGCAACCTAGTCGGGGTGGTGGAATGCGCCTTCTGCATACTGGGGATCAGTGGGCGCCAAACACCATAGTTATATACAAACCCACCCCATCATCTAAAAAATTTAACACTCAGCCCCACTGTAACAGTGTCATCAAAATCACACACGACCATTATCTGAAACAGAGCTCTCACTCAAAACAATATTAAACCACTCTGAACGCATATAAGCACTATACTTTCTAATAATTTAAGAAAACAACCACCACAATCGTTAGATTGTTGAGGTTTAATTTCAAGTTTGTCAGGAGCAGACGAACCTTACGCACGAGTCTCTGGTAACATTGTTTGAGCTCTTCTCTACTTGAATTTCGATCTGCTTCTAAAATGTCGTATAAATTTTCTTCGTTAATCATCATCGGATTCCAACGTTCGGTATTAACTTTACATGCGGTTAAAATAAAAATACTACAAGTATCAAAATTCGGAAAGCACTGTGCTTTCGGCCGCCATTGATAGATAGTAAAGGATTTTCGTTATCGGGGAAGCGACAAATCCTTAAATTGTGTGCCTTCATTTGGTTTACCAAATATATGATAAAAGGTAAAACAAAAATAGTTATAGTGTACAACGCACAAAAATTTCATCCAAATAAAATATGCAAAACGTTTGTCCTGGATAAGGAAAAAAAATTACTTAGCTATGATTTTTACGAACTAACTAGATTGGCAACACGTTCAAGCAGGTTTTGATGAGGCGGTTAAAATTAAGGAAACACCTAACATGATTCGCCTGTTTATCTAAATTAATTAACAAATTGGGATATTTTGAAGCTTAAAAAGCGCCTTAAGTATTTACTGTTAAGTTTACAGTGTTTTTTGCACAAGTTTCGTTCTAGTTTCTTCATAGAAGATACATTTTCTTTGGCTAGGATAAATTTGTATCTGAGACCTGAGCAAACCTTGAATCGCTGCTTCCTAACTCTTTTTTAGTAAACAAATACAGTTTTTCTTTTTAGTAATCTTGGAAATCTAAAGAGTATTGGCAGCGTCAATCTTGGACAACATTTTTTTCTTTCCTGAGGTTATCAGTTATTTCAGGGCCTACAGAGATCAAGCTCATTTAACGAATGAGTAAACTACTATCTCAGTCGGTCTTTGTGAAAATGGGGCTGATAGCTTTGTTGTTGGAGATCCAAGTAATCCGATCAATCAACAACAAGCGATTCTTCTAGTAAATTCCCGTGCTTACTGGAAGGTAAAGTGACTCATGTCATGTCATCTTCAACAGGGATGGTTTCTGACATATTTATAACGTAATTCTGCTTTTTAGGTTTTCACAAAAATGACGGACAGGGACGGAGCAAGCGGCCCACCCCCGCCATCAGCAGCTGCAGGAAACCTGCAAGGACTTTTGAGACTTGCCATTCAAAACTCTTCATCCTCGGGACACGATGGGGGAGATTCCTTTCCTAATCCCATGTCAGCAGAGGTAAGGAGGGGCAATGATTTCAAAGCCCAAGTTGAAACTGTTTAAACCAACATTAAACTTCATGTAAAGCTGAATTGTCAGGGTCTTCGATAAATGTAGAAATGCTCACACGTCTGAGAGTGAGTGCTTTTTTAGTCCTACTGTCAAAGTGTGAATGTTACTGAAAGGTTGGTGTTTAAATTTAATGCTATTCGGCCGAACAATTATTTTGTGCCTTGTCCAAGCAAAACTCTTGTCAATCAAACCTCTCGGGCGCCCTTGAAGCTAGGAAGGTGTCACTCACTTCTTCAAGACAAGGTCGACTGGTGAAGAAAACACGTGTCTCGCTTCCCGGCTCCATTCCAACTCTCGTGCAGGCTGGAAACTTAATCCTCTTAGGGCTGCGTTCGTTGTATAAAAAGAACCATGCACCAAATCAACTAGCCTGAAGCCGAGAAGCGAAACCCACAACTTCGCTCCCACGTGACAATAGACGGTATATCAGTCGATTTTGCCAATTTACTGACTTATTAGTACTTCGCAAAGTACTGACTTATTAATATTCAACTTTATTATTGAAGTACCGACTTATCATTATTCAAAATACCGACCTATCGTTAATCAACCAAAATCAATACCTATTCAGCAGAATACCAAACATTAAAAATTTTTTGGCCAAATATACGGACTGCCTAATAATTACCCAATATTCAATGTATCCATAATAAAGAGCATGGAGAAGCAAAGGGGAATGGCAACTCTTTAACTTATTCATTGCAATCTTTTGTTTAACCAAATCTGGTTCCGGTAATTTGTTGCCATTACACTAAAATGAAACATTGACGAGTGCCTACTACGAGTGAGCACCAGTGCCTTCCTTATTTATAAATCTGCTAACCAGTGGATTTACCTACTGGCTGAGCTACCACCACGTGAAAGTCAGGATTTTTTTTTTTAATTACTACTAAAATATGCCAAATCAGGCACTATATATGATCAGTTGTATTGCAAGACGTACTCTCAATTCCGTGAATTGCATATTAAACACCCATGGCTTATGCAGTTTGCTCATGGCAAAAATCGGAAGTGAGCGTTAAATTGAGAATAACCCCTTTTCTAACCTTATTTTTGGAGCATGTTTACTCCTTCACGGAAAAGTCGGCGATTGTGTGATCATCACAATACGTACGTGTCCTTCCAAGACGACCAACCTGTATACGCACCATACACACACTTCTGAAGACAGTTTGGTACCTTCACTGCACACAAACCGTGAGCAACCTCAACAGAACGTTCCAAGAGAGTGCAATGAGCGAAATGATTTCACCTTTCAACGCGACTGATGGCGCCATCCAGAGCCAATCGATAAACTGTGCCTCTCGCATGCTCATAATTCCGCAAAAATCGACCTCTTTTGTGTGCTGCTGCGATTAGTTAGCTCCCACAATGCCTCAGTCGCTTTCAAGATGTTACATCCGTTGAACGGACATGTTTTGGACGAAAGATGAAAAAAAATAAGTTTACATATAGGAACATCTGCTACAGAACAAATGTGTACAAGAAAGGATTAAAGTAGTTGGTTGGACTCTAAACTCTCGTTTTGCCTTTGAAATGCTCTATTACAGCTCAATCGAGTGTGCTGTGTTTTAGCAGTACCAAACTGTGCAGTTGCGGACTTTGTTTTGTTCATGTGGCAGTTTAGTAAGGGCCTGAGAATCTGTATTCATTTTAGCAAATATGGAATGCCTTTATTGTCAGTTATTCATAAATTTAGTTTTTTAGCTCGTTACTCCTCCAAGAAATCCGTCATAATTCCCAATTAAAGAATTTCTAACTGCATAAACCTTCGTAATTACAGGATTGGAGGCGATTGCTTGCATCTGTGCGTTTGACCTCTCTTTTTTGGAAGTTTGTGTGAGGGTAGCGTCGTCCCGCTATTAGTAAAAAAAATTACACATTTGATTCTTTTGTGCTAAAAAGGATAACGGCGCAAAATTATTTCATAAGTTTACCGTGATAGTACCGTAGACCGCCGTTTCCAGAACCGTTTTCAAAAACTTAATACCGTGCAACACTAGTGGTAGCAGTGGCTTTTTTTGGGGGGGGGAAGGCGGGGGGGCAACATGCAAACGATGATATTGAGGACCAATTTTTTTTTTTAAACTTGTAAGCTTTCCACTCAACATACCAATTTTCCCGGTATTCTAGATACCAAAATGCATAACTTTTTGTAGCCCTAAATTTGAAATTCCGAATGGTGATGGTTAAAAACCCAAGGCCTATCTCGTCATTGGAATCCCTGGAGTAATTTTTTAAAGAAGTGCAATATTTTTGATATTATTTAACTTTTCCCCCTTTTTTACAGAGGCGGCAGTGGTTGTCCGAAGCACTCTCTAATGCGGGCGGTGTCAACGTTGTTGAGGTGATGCGCAAATCTCTAAGGGTGTTGCAGGCTGGTGGAACGGAAGATGAAGACTTGGAAAATCGAGAACGAGCCCTAGGAGATATTACAGATCTGGTGGCCAACATGGATTTTGCCAATGGCAAGTAAAAAAAAAAAATATTTTATGCTACTAAACAGTGTAGATTTTTTATTTCCAGTGGTTGCATGCCCACTACTGTTTTTCTGTTTTAGTAAATGTGGCAGTTTTTATGATGACGTGATGTGTTTCTGTTGTTATAGCCCTGCATTTTATTGCGCAGGAAATGGTTTTCATGTAGGAGAAAAGTTTTATAGCGATGTGATGAAGTGGTGAATCATGTGATCAGATTGGATAATACCATGCCTCAACACTTAAAGCGCCTATCACACCTCACAGCTTATATCTAAGGCGTACATATCGGACATAATTGGCAAAAAGGCTCCATATAAAGAACCGTTTTGCACTGCTTTAAAGGTCTTTTCACTTACTAAAAACCATCCTTATAAAGAACTAATTTACAAAACCCAAGAAATCAATGCGTTTACCAGACGACGAAAAAGGCAAATCTGAACCCCTACCAAAAATTGAAACTTTTATTCACCAAACAACGTAAAACTACAGTTTATGTATACTGTCTTCACAGTATAATCAGATATAGGTATTTGTCAGGTTTTTACCTGTGTGTAATAGGAACTTTCCAATCACTTCACTCACATTTCGCTGTAAAGGAACCTTCAGTATTAAGAACTCTATGTATAACGAACCATTTTTTGGCACACTGAGTTGTTCGTTATAAAGAGCGCCTACTATATTTGCAAAATATATTTTTTTTTAGAGAGCCCACGTACGCTCATCAAGCTTTAAACTTTACATGTTAGAGAAACGTTAAATATGGTTGTTTGGGGCTTAAATTTATAGCCTCGTCCGTAAACCAAACGTATGTTTTTGAATGGCCTCAGTAATATAAGTGAAATCAAGTTGTACCATTACTGCAAACTGCAGTGTTGAAAAAATTTGGATTTTAACGATTCCCAATTATGTTTTTCACTGTAAACAAAAAAACCCGTTGTTTCCTATCTTTTTGTAGCTACTTTTCTTTCTTTTTTCTGGCAGCAGTTCCTACTTTTTTTCCTAATTTTTGCGATTTGCGCTGCGACCCTTGTAATCAAGATGGACTTCCGCCCTAAGTATGCGTAATTCAGGAGATTCCAAATTTTAGCATGTCAGGAAAAGATTTATTTCTGAGCCCGCGCAAAAACTTAGCCTGGTGAAGATCTGTTGTACCGACTCAATATAGTCAATGTCGCCCAACTGGTGCAGCTACCAGACAGGGCTTGCATAATGTATATTCCAAAATTGACAAATGGCCATAGATAATCTAGGGAAGCCAAGACTAGGGTTTTACCATCTCCAGAGGTTGTTTAAACGTTTACTGGTATTAACAGAATGGATAATATGGTTAAAGTGAGTGCCAACTTTTAAATCCAGAGTAAACAATACTCCCAAGTTGTTGGCAAACTCTGTTTTAGGAATAGCCGCATCGTAGGGTGGGGAATAGTCAACGTTAAAATTTTGTTGGCCATCTTGAAAGATACTGCATTTCTGGGATGCAGTTGGCAGCCAATTTGATGACTAATTTTATGTATTCGAAAAACAAGAGGTCATGCCCCAATAGAAGTCATCTTCCACAAATTGGGAGTATGTCAGTACACCATCTGTATATTTGTTTAAATCATTCAAGAGAAAATTAGATCAGTGGTCATTAAAAAAAATAAGATGAAAAATACTGGGCCCATGATGTTGCCCTATGGGATACCGCTGGTAACAAGTAATTTTTACTACTCACGCTCTGACTGGCCGGGATCAATTCGATACAGCTTTAACAGCTACATCATGTACCATGTGCTTGTACAAATGAGGTTGTTTTATTTTCTGTAACATTCTAAATGTAGGCTATTCCAATGAGTATTTTCAACAACTTCGCTGGTGAAAAAGTAATTTATCTGTCACCCAGTCTGTGAAAACCGTTTAAATAAATTTTTGTGGTGCTGCTTTTGTCAGCAAAATACAGCCAGTGAGCATCATTTTTTGCTATTGCCATCTTGTTGAATGTAGGAACTTCAGTGTGCAGTATGAAATTGTAAGATATTCTTTCATACTGCTTAATACAAGCCTGAATGTTAAACTTGATCGCTACAAAGCCATTGCACGACTTTGAATGACTAACAAGAAAATCATTAATCTATACTAAACATGACAGGTGACACTCAAATAATTACAAGCCCATTCTTGTTTGTGTTCCAAGTTTGACACCAGAGCAACGAACAACAGCCATTTCAAACCATGGCCCAAACAACTATCATGAAACACCATTGAAAAAAGTAATGGTGTAACAATACAAGCCCCACAACTCCACTGTTGGGTCTGACATAACGTTGAAAACAATAAGGATAGATTAAGGCCAGCAGAGAGCACAAATTGAGTATAACCACTTTATAACAATAGCTGTTTATAACAATAGCCTCATTCGTAATCGGAAAAAAAATATGCAAAAGCCAGACTCGAACGAGTACTAAAAGTCTACTTAAATATTTGGTGATTACACACAGGGTCTTTAATAGTCCTATCACCATATGGACTTTCCACTTTTGGTCTAGTCTAACCTTATCTCCAGTCTGGGCAAGTGATCATTGTCGAGATAAGAAGGCCCATAAATATTCATCAGCGGCATGCCGTTTTCTTTAAAATGGCAGATGGCAAAAAATTCAAGAGCTTTGAGGTGTGAGTCGTTGAAGGTGTTGGATCACAGTAAGACCCTCTAGTTGATGGGTTGTTGCAGATTATTAATGCAGTAGAGGGCGATCTCATTCCGTCTTATCATCATGTGCTGTTGCGCCCTGGTGTTCCTTAAGGCGAACCTGCAGGCCTGTCCGCGTCTCTCCCAAATACACAGCCACACAACCTCCACGGAAATGCATTACACAGCTCCCGTCTGGGTGAAACAAGGGCCTTGGAGGGGAAACATTGGCTGCTACGGGGGTAGGGGTGGAGGTAAAGGGAAGGGGGTGGAAGTTGTGTTCCAGACTTGATTCTGGTGAAATAAGGATGACTCGTCGTGACAAAGATGAGTCGGGCGTGGATGTGGAGGCAGGATGGTGGGTGGGTGGGGGTGGTGGTGGTTAGGTTGTGTGCTGGTGCTATGCCAGCATGACATTAGATGTTTTCATCGAGGCCCCTTCCCCCACCATCTCATCTCAACATCAACTCCAACCACCCGCTCATCTTTGTCACAGCGACGAGTGCAGATTAAGAGTTCCATCTCCTGCCCGTCATCCATTCCCACCATAGCCCTACCACGCAGCAGCAGATGTCCCCCCGCCCCTTTAGGGCCCTTGTTTCATCCAAGAGTAGTTCTGTATTGCATTCCCTGTGGAGGTTATGAGGCTGTACATTTGAGTGAGATGTGGAGGCACCTGCAGGTTTGCCTCAAAGAGCAGCAGGACTCAATTTCACTGGAAGAAAGATGGAATGGGATCAGCCTCTGCTGCGTTAAGAATCTGCAACGTCCCATCAACTGGAGAGACATTTCTGTCTTACAGCGACCCAACACCTTTAAGTACTCACACCTTAGAGCCCATGAACCTCTTGCTATCTGCCAATTTAAAAGGGCATGCCGCTGATTAAAATTTATGCGCCGTCTTATCCCGATATTGATCGCTTGCTCAGGCTGGAGCTGAAGGTGAGACTAGACCAAAAGTGGCAAGTCCAGATGCAGTAAAAGCGTAATGTAGAGATCAGTAGTGCATAGCGTGAAGTTCAAAATAATGTGATCAACAATGTTCTTGTACTTCATGTTTTTTTTTTTTTAATTCTGAAGAAGGTGATAGGACTACTACACACCCTGTGTGGAATCACCGAAAATTTAAGTTGACTTTTAGTTCGTCGGGAGTCTGGTTTTTGCATATTTTTTTCCGATTCCATCATCAAATCTCCACAGTAATAGTAGTAGTAAGCACCAGTTACCGCTATTTTCAAACTCATTACTACGATGTTAAAGAATGGCCAGATTGTCACTATTCTTATGCCAAAATAAAACAAAACCGCTTATAACGATAACCTCTTTAACGCAATAGGGTTTTTTGTTCTCCAACTCCATTTTACCTCTGTATAACAATGATTTCCTTTCATTGTTTCACTCTCTCCATCTTTTCACCAGACGTTGCTGCTGTAGTCGCTTGATTAGGCTGCTCCCTTTTTCAAGCTAAAAGGCGAAAGCTAAAAAGCACTTTAGTAATTAAAAATAAGAACAGGGTAACCATCAAGTGTAGGTGAACGACGAAATCATGACGTTTCGGTACCTAGTTTGGAACCATTTTCTAATGAAGGGTTAAAACATGTCAAACAACCAAAAATTAAAAAATTAATAAAACAACAGCAGAGCAGATGGATCATGGTTATAAACCTTATAGGTCTTAAGGATGTAAGATCCCATACTAAAAATAAAGTAAAAGTCAGCACAATCCCATTTTCAAGCAGCATGTCAAGCCACTGCAGGCCATGTCCTCTATCAACGCAATACCTCCTATGTAGGTTGGCAGTACATTTGAATACAGTCGCCATCAAGTCACTGTCATGCAGTCGTCTCCCCGCCCCCCCCCCCCCAAAAAAAAAAATTACTTTTCTATGGAATAGAACTATAGTACCTAACCGTTATACCGAGGTTATACTGTAACGATACCTCTTCATACTATTCTCTCACACTGAAGAAGTAAAGCAGCAGCTTCAAAAAATATTGGTTTAAACTATGTAACCGCTTCAAACACGCTTCTTCATTATGAATTTTCCCCAGTCAGGCGCACATGTTTTCACTTGTTACCAACTTCGTTGGATATTCATTAAATCAATACGTTGTTGCAGATTTTCAGAAGATTGGCGGCTTCTCAATACTCGTGTCTGGACTGAGAGATCCTCACTCCAGCATCCGGCGACTCACGGCAGAATTGATAGCTGAACTTGTACAGAACAATCCCTATTGTCAGCAGGCAGCAGCCGACACAGAGCTGATGCCAGTGTTGCTGCAGACACTGGATACGGACGAAGAGCAACAAGTCCGTGTCAAGGCCCTTTATGCCATTTCATGTAAGTAAAAATGAAGAAATGTGGAGATTTTTTTTTGTAAACCTGTAGCTGTTCCGTGATAACTGTTGTGTCGATAAAAGCCAAAATGTGGTGCACAAGTAAAAGCCCTAATTACTCGACCTTTTGTGCCAAACCGGGCATGTTATCACGAGTCACAAGGCAAATAAAACTTAATATCACAACGTAAAGCCATCAAAACAGCAACGAGCAAACGGAAAACATTCTAATTTCCAGGCAAGACTGGAAGGATGTAAACCAAAATTGTGAATAACTAATAAAGTTAAAAGGAGAAAACACTAGAGGGACAACGGTGTGCGCAGTAAACTGGCGCAAACCGAAGTCTATGTACCAGTGATTTTAATTTGTGCCACTTAACTGTGGACACCATATTCAGAAGTTTAGCCTTTTAACTTTTATTTTTTTCACAATCTTGTATGCTGTTACCTGTTTGGTTTACACCTTTCCAGTTCTGCCTGGAAATTGGAATGTTTTTTGTTTTATTGTTGCTGTTTTGATAATTTCATTTGTCCGACTCGATAATGTGCCCGATTTGTCATGAAACATCAAGTAATTAAGTGTTGTTTGTACACCGTATTTTAGCTTTTATCTTTGAAAAAAAAACGGTAACTGGTGTTTACTACTTTTACTGTGGTGATTCAATGACATTATCAGAAAAATTACGTTATTACCACACACGGACGAACACAAAAAGTCCACTTAAATTTTCGGTGAATACACACAGCGTGTGTGGTAGTCCTATCACCGTCTTCAGAAGTAAAAACGAGGCACAAAAAAGTTCGAAGATCACCTCATTTTTCAAAATTTCAAATGAGGCGAATTTCAAAATGAGGTGATCTTCGAACTTTTTTGTGTTTCGTTTTTACTTCTGAAGGTGATAGGACTACCGCAGACCCTGTGTGAATTCACCGAAAATTTAAGTGGACTTTTTGTGTTCGTCTGTTTGGGGTAATAGCATAATTTTTCTGATAATATCTTTGCAACATACATCCAGGTGCTTTTCCTTTCTTAACTCTGATAATTGTTCTACAATCCCTTGCGGCCCACCAGAGGGCACCCACACAAAATACACAAAACATATGCTCCGTACGTTGTTACGAGCCACCTTTTACAGCTATTAAGTCTGAAACCCCAGAATGTCCTTCTTTGTCGGGTTGTGTGCCTCCCACCTGACTGCGTGCAAAGCTAGGCTCAACCATTAGCCTGCAGCTTAATTTGTCTTTTCCTGGTACCTCATGGTTTGTCGACTCTAGTGCTGCACTTTTTTTATGGTTGTATGTGTGCGATCATCACAGCAGAGCTCGGCCTACACTCCTGAGATGTTGGTCAAGTCGGTGACTGGAAAATCGGTGATAGGGTAGTGCGAGACGTGCCAGGTTCCTTCAGCGGCTATGTATCCATTCTAGGCATTATCTCCGTCCCTGCAGTGATTGGATGTTTTTGGGTTTGAATCCCTGGGTATTTTTCTCTCTCTGTACTCGGCTTCTAAAATATAGAGTAAGGTTGACCCTTAAAGTGCTGAGGACGAGTATACTCGCCAAAAACACAAGCACAGCTTTGAGTCCTAAAAACAGAATCCAAAGTATGCACGAGATGGCCAACAATGGAGAAACGACAACAATACTAGGTTCCCTTAACAAGCCGAATCTAGAGACGGCCGTGGCCGAGTTGGTATAGGCGTCTGCCTGAAGTTAAAGAGCTCCTTCAAGTTGCTAGTTCGAGTCCCGTCCAGGTTACCCCTACTTTTTTGGAAATAGAAAATTAATTCATGAGTCAAAGGGTTAAAAAATTGAGCATTATTTTGCTTCAGGTGATATGAGGCGCCAAGGAATTAAAAAAAAAAAAAAATTAACGATTATATCTGGGGCTAACGATGTACCACTAAGACCTAAGAAAAGGAGCAGTCACAAAATCCAAAGACCGTTTGGCCCAGGCTTCTATAGTTGAATCTATCTAAGACCCAAAAAAAAAAAATCTGGAGGAGAAAGACTGATCTTCAACCTAAAACCTTTAAATTGAATTTAAGGCAAACTCCCATTTCAAGATGGAAACCCTGGCCTCAATCCACTCAAACGAAACGACTGGACAGCTTCCATAGACCTCGAAGATGCATACCTACATATTCCTCTCCACCATTCGACACGCCATCTCTTCTTATTCATCTTCAATGCCCAAGTATACAAATTCCAGACCCTGTCATTCGGCCTCAATGCAGCTCCAAGAGTATTCACCTCATTCGCCATTTTAAAACCTGTATAAGCACATCTTCACCAACATCAGATTCAGTCGCACGCCTTACCTAGGCGACTGGCTCCTAAAACAGCAAGACCGAAAATTGTTGACACAAGACCTTTTTTACACATTGAATCTTCTCCACCATCTAGGCTTCAGAATAAATGTCGCAAAATCATGAGTTCTTCCTTGGAGCCATATTCGATCTTTCTGCAGCAACAATAATGCCCTCACTAGAACGAATCAAAGACTTGCTCCAGTCCATAGCTTTCCTACGCTGAAAGTCATACAATTTGACAGAACTCATCAGCCTAATTGACAAACTAAACTAGACTCATTACTCATTAGCAAACCTCGTACCATACGGAAGATGGATGACCAGACCCCTTCATCACTATCGCATAGACACTTGGGGATCAAGTCATCATCCAGGAGAATCGACACACCTCACAGACGTAAACTTCCCAATGGAATCTTTCTTATGGTGGACAGACATTGAGTCCTGTCTCAGGCAGTCCCACTTCACGAACCCCAGCCAAACCTAATTCTCTTGACAGATGCCTCAATGGAGGGCTGCAGAGCTCACATCGGAGACCGGTAGGCATCAAGATTATAGGCGTCAGAAGACATGAACCACATCAACGTTAACTCGAAGCGGTCTTGAAAGCCCTCAATCACTTCCAAGACACTGTCTCAGTGAAAGTCATACAAGTCTAAATAGACAATACAACAGCTGTCGTGTATCTCCGGAAAGGAGGAGGAACAAAATCCAGAAATCTCCGCGAAGTCACATCGCAAATTTTAAAGACTTACATCCGGCTTCTCTCCACATTCCTTAGAACTGGAACGTGATCGCAGACTCCCTCATTTCATCATCTCAGTACCGGACAAACAAGCCGGGGCAGTAGATGCCATGTCAGCAACTTGGACGAATCTGTATGGTTACCTATTTCCGCCATTCAAGCTTCTACCACAGATCTTACTGAAAATAGAGCAAACACCAGGACTAACATTCTTGTAGCTCCAAACTGGCCATTGGTAGCCTGGTTCCCTCTGCTTCTACAACTTCTAATAGACAACTCCAGGAGCCTACCAGAAAATACAGACTTACCATCACAAAAAGAAAGGGAGTCTTGCTTCACCCAAACGTCAGCGCCTTGAAACTACACGTTTGGCTACTATCATCGGACTTCTCAAGGAGACGGGAATTCTTGAAGAGCAAGCTATTAGAATTGTAAGCAAAGCAATCGGAGATTCCACCAACAGTCACTGGAAGAAATGGTTTCATTGGTGTCACATGCGAAAAACTAATCCAATCGCTCCCTCTCTTCCTAAGAAAACCAGGCTTAAAAGGTTCTACCATCTTGGTACACTGCTCATCCCTAAACTCCATTTTTAAAGCTGCTGGGAAAGAAAACCTTTCAGAAGACTATCATGTTTCAAGCCTAATAAAATCATTCCCTCAACCAGATCCGCAACCAGAAGACTCTTCCCAGTTTGGGACCTTTCGCTAGTTTTAAACTCATTGGTGAAGGAACCATACGAACCCATGGTCAAATTGAAACCTTCACTTGTTAACAAGAAAGGCTGTTTTCTTAATAACGTTAGCCTCAAGCCTACGATGCAGTGCAGTACAAGCCCCTTCAGTGGACCCAGCCTACTTCTTCTTCTTGGACAATTACAAGGCAGTCACATTGACCCCGATGACATCGTTTAGAGCCAAGACCCCAAAAGCCCAACGAAACCGATAATAATTCCTGCTCTATCCTCAATCGCAGGTGATGAACTCGAAAGATTTCTCTGCCCAGTTTGAGCCTAAGATTCTATTTAGAAAGGAAAAACCCAACTCTTTTTACCCTTCAAAAAGAACTTCGGTGAAACCACATGTGCAATAATATAATAGCTAAATGGATCAAAACAGTAATTGCACCTACGAAGCATCGGACATCGAATGCCACGATAACAACAGCCGAATCGTAGCACACGAGCTAAGAGCCATTTTGGTGCCCTGGGCCTTCCATAACGGCATCCTCAAGGGGTGCATCAGTCTTCACATCCCACTACTTCAGGCGCATGACTACCCATGCAGATGAACTTCACAAATTGGACCACTCATCTCTGCCAGTAGTGTTGTCCAGCCCCTAGGCAAAGATACTAACAACAGCCCGTATCAGGGCCACCAAATCAGAAAGAGATCCTGAATCCTGTTTTTAATTAGATTAGTGCTTAATAAGGCTGCACCGATGCTAACTTTACCGATCTGATACCAATACGGAACCAAGTTAAAAAAAATTAGCCGGTATCGATATCCACTATTTGATCCCCAATTTTTCATCAATGGCATAGTTTTCTGCAAAAGTCCAATAATTATTAAGGCTGTACCGAACCGAACAAACCGAACCGAACATGGCCGAACAGAGGGTGTTCGGTTCGGTTCGGTGTTCGGTCTTTCAGACACAAAATACCAAACCGAACATATTTTCACTTATAATCGAGGGATTTTGATGTTTGAATACACCATTTTGAAGGTTTTTTCGCCAGCTTTCTGTCGGTCCAAACCACAAGTTCCTAGCTCTAATGGTTCAGGAGTTATAAGGGAAAATGTAAAAGTAGTGCAGATTTTTTTATGTTTAAACAATGGACTTACCAAGTCCATGGGAAAATACCTACATTTGTTAAGAAACTTGTGCTTTGATGAATCTTTGTGAACTGAGCTCTTATACATTTTAGTTTAAGATAGACTGGTTTGGTACATTTTTGTTCGGTTTGGCTGAAAAATTCTCGTTCGGTACAGCCTTAATAATTATTACAATAATTTTTTTTTAAATTTCCCGTGCAAAACACTGCAAACGTTACCGATACCGCAACTATCGGCAACCTATCCGATCCAGTATTATGAGTGTAACTTTTTGGGGGACCAGCTCCTAAAACTAGGCAACCGGTAATGCATATTTTCGTAGCAATCGAAAAAGAGAATTGCCGCTACACTGGCTAAATTCTGTTTATATACCTCCATGACTTGTTAAAGGAATAAAAGATGCTTCCTGCCTTGAGCGCTTTCATACTTGTATTGAGGAAAGTCCACATACACGCTTCTACGTTAGCGAGCTAGCTGGTGATTGGTTTAAATTTCTGGAGGGAGAAAGCATTTGAGAATATTCGTTTTACCAATATAAACAGAATTTAGCTGTTGCAGCAGCAATTCTTTCTTTTTGACGCAGTCATCACAGTTCATCTTCATTGAAATAAAATAGACAGGCTGTTGCGCGTACAGATTGCTTTTACATCCCAAAATTTGTTTGCAGGTTTATTGAGGTCTAACTCTAACGGCCAGAAGTCGTTTGCCGACAACGATGGATTCTCGTTTCTTCTTCGTGCAATGCAGTCGAACGTTGAGAAGCTCAAAGTGAAAGCCTCGTTTTTGTTGGCGTCGCTGTGTTCACAGCAACCAAATTTCCGTGGTATGTATACAAGCTTTAAGCATTTTCTTTTCCCTACTCAGCGAAGCACTTCCACAGCAGTTTTAGGAATGTAAACTTGGGTTAATCCATAAATTATGTTACGAAAGCATGGGATTGCTCCTCACAATTTGTGATGTCACATTCTTATTTTTTTGTAGTGTAAAAATGTGTTCCTAACTAAGTTTTTTCACCCAACCTTAAGTAATATTTCCTCCTCCATCAGTAAAGAAAGGGGTGGGCAGGACTACAGAATCTTGGAAATGTGTGAGGGTCGCTCACGAGAAGTTTTTCTTTTTCTATTTTTGGTGGGGAAAAATACATTTTTTTGTATTTATTTTTCCCCAGCTGCTGTTGTAATTACAAATAACGTTGATACTACTTAGCTCACTTGAGGTTTAGCAGGGCTGATTTAATTATCTCATTGTTTCACCAACCGACACCATCTCATCTGAAGAGTGGTAAAGGGGAAGTCATCCGAAAACGAGTCTCAATATTGCAGGTCATTTTCTTAACCAGTGGGGGTTGCAGATGTTCACACACTGGGTGGATTGTGCACTGTTTATACTTTTTAATTGTACAGCATCCTTTTGGGCCTCTTCACATGTCCTGTTTGGTGATGCCATCGGGGGCCTTTGAGTCCCTGGCAGGTCTAACCTTGGTGGTAAGGCATTCGTGTCCCCAAACCTCTTACCATCATCAGTCCTTGGCCTTATTATGTTCGCTGTATTTACAGGCAATTGTGACTCCCCCAGTCCTTGCTATCGCAACAAATATTGTTATTTGTAGCTACTTGTAAGTTTTCCCGTTGTAAATTTGGGTGAAAATAGTCTCCACTCTGTATTGCAAATGTGGTGCCCAAGGCCTATTCTGTCATAGGTTCAGTTAGCCTTCGGGCTGGTCTTTTCCCTTTAGGGTCTTCGTTTAGTTGAGCCTTATTCTTCTGATCAGCTCTCCAACTGAGTGATTGTTATTAACTTAAATAGTTTGTTTTATGTAAGTTTGGGTGAAGTTACATCCCAGAGAAATGCTTCATTTTACTTGAGCACTGTCTGAGAGCGCATGGAAAATTGTTCGTGAGCACTGCTTTTCCCCATGTATAGAGGAGAAAGACAGGAAAGAGGATTTACATTAAAGGTATACGTAATCGCTTACAGGAAAACAATTGGAAAAAAAAGTGTAGTAGTGCACTTGATTCGATTTCAGAAACGTGGGTCTTATTTTTTGAAATTTGCATGATAACGTATAGTAAATCTACATCAGAATCCACCAATCAAAGTAGTGATATCAGCAAAAATGGCTGCCAAGCTAATCCCACCGACTATTAGGTCAAAGGTTAAATGAAACCCTGACCATTGCTAAAACCCGATTTGACATGAGACGTAATAGTTGATGGGATTAGCTTGGCAACTATTTTTGCTCTGATATCACTAATTTTTGCCACTGCCCAGTTATCTACTATATGGTCTTAAGAATTAATCTGACGTTTACGTTGTCGTTCGGTGAAGCTTTTCCAAATTTTGAAAAACTCATCCCTATGTGCACTTAAAAAGTGCCACATTTTAACCATTTTGTGCCAGTTATTAAGAGTGGAATGCCAAATGCATAAACATTGGGTGGTGACGACTTGCTAAATCAATTCTTGAGGTATGACGTAGTAATCCCTCTATCAACTGTCTACATCATATCTCAAGATGTCAAAAATGTGCGTTGGAGTGAAATTTTGACTTAGGATAATGACCTCCACAAAGTGGCGTTCATTTTCGTATTCTCCAAGCAGACTATAATGCAAAAATTAATTGAGGACATATTCTAGGATGAAAACCTATTACTGTTTTTAGCCATAGGATTAACATTTTTAATATCTCATTGCAAACAGCATGACTAATAAACTCAACACGAGTGGTTACAGAATTTGAAAACTAATGTTTCCACTTTCCCTCTGCAGACGAGGTGTGCAACATGGGTTTTGTAGAGCAGTTAGTTGCCTTAGTACAGAGGGACGAAGACCCAAGCTGCGAACATGTATTAAGTGCTCTTCTAGCCCTGGTGGACTCTCATAAAGCATCGTTGCACGAATGTCAACGACCAGAATTACAGTTGAGAGAAACACTTCTTCATCGCTTGGAATTATTACAAGACAAAGAGGAACGTCGGGTAAGGAATTTATAAAAAAAAAAAATTTGGTTTAGTTGTAATGCATTCTTTAGCCCTTATCGTATTCTTTTTTTTTTTGAGGAGGAAGTTGAATACTGCCAACAACTGCTGAAGCTTTGCTTTAGCGATTCGAACGAAGATGAAAAAATGGTTCCGCGATAAGCCATTCCATGTTAGAGTTTGACTCTTGCTACAAAATAAACACATTTGTATAAAATACTGCACTTGTTTTTAAGTAAATAAATTGTAATACTTGTTCAACACATTGCTTATATTCTTTAATAAGTAACCCCAGTCTTTTTCGTACTATGGCACATATTACACTGTACAGTTTAATATTTTTCAACAATTTGGTAAGACATGATTTACCTATTTTAAACTCAGTTTAACGGTATGTACATAAGTTCCATTTTGTGGCCTTGTTCACCATATCTTAGCACATCATTCCACCGGACATGTTAATAGGGAAAAACCTTTCATTCAAACACTTGCTCTACTAATACAGGAAAAAAACAGTAGATTTCATCATTTCAAATAATTGTTACCATCGGAGCATGATTAGTGAAAATTGGTTGCCAGAGGTTCCTAGCACCCATTATACTTCTGCTCCGCATAATTCATGCACAAAAAGAACTTTTTTACTTGAGACTTGCGTTTCTAAGTGCCACCTGAGCTGGCTTCCCTTTTTGACAAACAGTGGGCAAGGGCAATCCAGATGAAACGATCGTACGAGTCTAGCGAGTTTGAAAGCGCTTCCTTTGCAACTAATGCCTTCAATGTGTGATGTGACGAAAATTTAACTGACGAACAATTGTGTTCCCTGTGGTGGTATACGTGTATTTTTTTCTTAAATACCCCGTTTGCCGGTTTTTTTTCTTAGAAACTGAAGTCTAAACCGGAAAATAAGAAAAAATTAAGACCACAATTTTGTTAGCAGCTTTCTGCCCATCTCGCCTACCGTGAAGGACGGTAGGCTAGCTTAACTGGCACCGGTGGAGTTGGGGCAACTCGTGGCCATCGGCTCCAGCATGCAAGGTGCCACCGCTACCCGTGAGCAAAAGAAACAGGCGGAATTTCAGACATGAGGTTTGCCACCAAAGTTTGCGCACATTTCTTAGTATTTTCTCACATTATTTACGCATGTAAAATTTTCCACATTTTTTCATACACTCACGTCTGCTACTTGTTAAAGGTTTTTTTTTTCAAGGTTCTTTGATTCTGTAGGTCATTCAGATTGATTTTACGTCGTACGAAGCCCATTTAAAAAACAATTAGAAATGTTGCTGGTTTGGAAGGTACGTCCATACGCAAGGAATGCTCCTTGCACGAGGATCAAGTTGGGCTTGGCCTAAATATAACGCCGCCTGCTGTATACTTGACCAAACAGGTTCACAAGAACAAAATAATTCCCTCTTACCGAGATTAGGGACCGTTTTACAACAGCACCAAAATCATTTGGTACTTCCAGTCACGACATACAGCTATAACTGAAGTGACACAGATTAAAGCAAGCACCGATACCTACACTGAACCAGCCTTAAAAATGATGCTGGTACCGAGATCCAAAATTTTCACCATCATTTTCAATCAATGCAATGGTGTGGTTTCTTCAAAACTGCACTAATTATTAAAATAAAAAAATTACAGAATAGCAACCAACAATCAAAAGATAGCAAGGAAGATGCTCAGCATTTTCTTGCTTTATCTCAAAACGGTTCAAGACTAATCAATATTTCAACAAAAGTTACCAATACCATAAATATCGGCAACTTATCCAATATTGGTGCAGGCCGATTAATCGTGTAGAACAATTCAACATTAGTGTATTGCTTTAAGGGTATCCTTTTCGTCAATTTAATACTAACTTTTGACAAAGACGAAAGGCAATTATACATGAACATTGAACAAATTATAAATACAAAGCCGAAGCGGGTTTTCTCATGCCAACATGAGAATCTCTAAATACCTGATTCAGTCGTGCACAATTGGTAAAATAGTCAGCTTACTGTGGAAGTATTAAATCAAGATTCAATTTCATTCCTGGGTTAAACAACCTCTTACTAAAACCACAAAAGGTAGTTATCTTGCTTCTCAGGCCAGATCAGTTTAAAGCGACAAAACCAACCAGCAATTTTATCGAATTGAAAAACATGTACTAGAACAAATGATAGGGCAGTTGTACGGAGTTTGGGTCTGCAGGAAACATGCTAGGAAAACACTTGATAGTTCACAAAGAAGCCACTAGAGGTTCCACTTGTGAATATTCTAATCACTCCATATACTGGGGGAAAAATTACTACACATACTGGGAATAGTTTGTTCATCTTCACAATATCTTCACAAATTTTCGACAGTCAGGTTATTCTGGGGTTGGATGGGCTCAGTCGACTGTCTTCTTCAGGCTACTACAACGACGCTTTCTCCGTCACAACCGTTCGTCTGCTATACAAATTCAAATACCAGATGAACGGTCACGACGGAGAAAGTGCCAATGTAGTTGGAGTAGCCAGAAGAAGACTGTCGACTGAACCCCGCCAACCCCAGAATAACCAGACTTTCAAAAATTTTTGAAGATAGTATGGTGAAGAAGTGATGATTGCGTCTTGCTGGCTATTCATTTCGCTGGACTGATCGGCTGAATCTACTCAGAGCGGGCCTATCAAACATAAGCCGGACAGCTCCAAACATTTTAATTTTTTCAGAGTGCATTAAGCTGCCTAAATCCAGTCAACAATGAGATTGAAAATATACAAGCACAGTTTGCAGGTGGGCATCGTTAAAAGTACGCCACTGCTCTGGTTTCGAACCTGTGTATACTTTTGACCAGAAAAGACATACGTTGCGTGAAGTGGACCGACCAAACAGTCAAACATCCCGGCTACTGCTCCACTCCCTAGCATATAGAAAAAAATTGTCCGGATAGAAATCCCCTACACAGACCTTGGTAACAGGTAGTCAATAGTATTTACATTTACCTATGTAACGAATATAAGTGTCAAACATGTACTGACAAAAGCCCCACAGATTTTTTTCATGGCCTGTTAAAGGAATGATATTAAACTACAGCTAAATACCTAAAACTTTAAAATATGGTAGGCTGCAAAATTCCTTCAGCCGCATTTCCATTAATTAAGAGACTTGGCACAATTATATTTTTAACATCACTATAAGAGAAAAATACCTTTTTTGTTAACTCAACTTGGTAAATGAAACTAGGGCGCAATCTATCCATACGATATGTAATAGCCACAAACTGATCGGTGTATAATGCTATCTTTACTAAATTATGTACAGTACTTAAAATCTATAGTGAACCGAGTGTAAATGGACGTGAAGTGCCTACATTGATAAACTTATCTAAGCTTGAGCAAACAAAATCTTTTTCATCTTCAGTAAATTGTTGGCAACGACAAGCACTACCTCAAAAATTAACATGCAAAGTATAAAAAATAATACCAGCGGGCCGTGGCTTTATTAAAAGCAGGTTAGTTTTTTTTGTTTTGTTTTTTATGCAGACCGGAAGAAGACCATTTTGTTTGGTAACTACACGAAAACAATCGTCAGCTCTAAACAATTACTATCACAGCAACCTTGATCAAAGTTGCACATAAAGAAAAATGGCACAAAAGAAAGAACGGCAGCAAATTGTTTAGTTTCGGCTTCCTGGGATGTGAGCGTCGGGATTGTGGATACTCGTCCTTCGAATTAACTCGACCAGCGCCTGCTCTTCTGGGTGCTCTTCTTCGTCGTCGTCATCCTCTTCGTCGTCGCTCCCTTTCTCTGAAGGTGCTGGTGTTGA
>JAHWFP010103019.1:13923-41283 GCA_023313725.1 Lithobius niger | reverse complement strand
TACCATGCAAAGTTTCTTTATCCTAACATTAACCATCTTTGATTGCCAAGGGTGTTCCGTCCTTTCTGCCCCACCCTGTATAATGACATTGTTATACTGCTGCAATTCTTGTAGATTGTCACAGCAGCTTACAAGTTAAACTGTAGTTTTCAGTTGCGATTATAGACTGAAAATGCAGTTTAATACAGTTACTGGTTTTAAGTGAGGTTATTGTGGATGGTAATTTCAGTTATGAAGAGAAGAAACTATATGAAGGAGCATATTTAACAAATTGTTCAATTTGACCATTCATGCTGCAGTAGTCTCTAATCGACTTTGGAAAACAGTTGCTGACCAAGATTGCATGTACCCTAAATCCTCTTCCAACCCACTAAATGCCTGTTTAAAACTACAATTTAACATCAATTTTTTTTAAAAAGCAAATGTACCATTGTAATCTACAAGGGCCAATTTCACTTTTAAATGACGTTTTAATGAGCGAATAGCTTTTCCAACGGCTAGTAAACTCCTGTTTTACACAGAAACTGCAATTCCAAACCACAGGCAACTGAATTTTAAAGATACTTATAAATAATTTTTAATGCTAATAATTACAATTCTTTAACTGATTTAATGAACTGATTGTTTATGTTAAGGCAGGTAACTGGCTATGTAGTGTCGTAGTAGTGTGTACGTGTGCCCCGTTGGCAGGAGGGCGCCACGGTACGCATCACGAGGCCGGCTGCGTCAAAGATTAATCGACACAGATTATCCTACCATTTATCATTCTTCTTTGGGCTGCGTGTGGCACAGCATACTGTGTGGCTCGCGCTGGCGGCATGGAGCTTGTTTTGATATACGTAAATATAGCTGAGTCATATGTACGTCTCTTACCATTATTTGGCTTAATGTCATCACACAACATGGTGTCAGAAGTGGTGCCTAACATCTCTGCCAACTTTTGAGCGAGGTTCTGGTGAACGGGAACATTGGACAGGTCAGCTAGACACGAAAGTTTTAATCGAAACTAGCGGCGATCACACCAATCGTCCCGTATTTTGCTGTGAAGCAGCGCGGAAAAATAAAAGCAAGAATGGCCGACGCTCACGCCTTTCTCGTGCAACCACCGGACAAGTTAGACTTTAGTGACGCAAGTCGTTGGGAAGGTTGGCTTCAACGCTTTATGCATTATCGCTTGCTTAGTGGTTTAGCAGAAAAAGGTGAGGATTTTCAAGAAGCTGCTCTTGTGTACTACATGGGCGGTAAAGCGCAAGATGTGTTTAATTCTCTTTGCTTGTCGGCAGCTGACCAGGTAAAATACAACACTGTGCTCGCTAAGTTCAAAGACTATTTCGAACCGAAAGTAAACTACATTTTTGAACGGGCCAAACTGAATGTAATGATGCAAGAAAATGGTCAGACGATTTCCGAGTTTTCTCTGGCATTAAAAAAACAGGCTTTGCGATGTGGATACAGCACAACAGCACATCTGGGTGAACAGGCACGTGATCGTTTTGTGGTAGGAATCCTTGATAAAAAATTGTCAAAGAAACTCCAGTTGGACAGTAAACTAACTTTGGATAGTGCAATTCAGACTGCTTTACAATCGGAGGAAGTCGACAGGCAACAAGTGCTGCTGACCAGTAATTTTAAGCCTACAATTGCTACTGAAACAGTTGATCGGGTGCGTGCTACTCAAACTGGTGCTAGGCAGCGGCAGCAGCAACGTGGGGACAAATCCAACCAATTTAAGTCAACACAGTCGCGTTCGCAGGCTTCAGGCGACAGCTCCCACAAGTCAGGAAGCGGCAAATGTAACTGGTGTGGTTCTTTGACATCCCACAGCAAACAATCGTGCCCAGCAAAGGACAAATCTTGCAACAAATGCCGGAAAAAGGGACATTTTGGGGTTGTGTGTCGATCCAGTTCTTCAGTGCAAGCTGTCCAGGAGCAAACTTGCAACGAATTGTTCCTTGGGCCAGTGCGCATCATGCAAGAGTTTGAGATTCATGAACATTTGGTTGTAGCTCCGGTTGAACCTTCCTTCCAGCCTTGCTTGAACTCCAGGGAGGTATTTCAAGTTCAGGTGCATGTATGCAAGAGTGATATTGGATTTTTCATAGACACAGGTGCAGATGCTACGATATTGCCAGCACGGCTGTATGATTCTCAGGGTATGCCACCCCTCAAAGACCCGACAAAGACGTTGGTGGGTCCAGGTGATGCACATTTAAAGACATTAGGTATGTTTGAAACCAAGATCACTGCTCAGGATGCCACAACAGATGAGGTTATTTATGTTGTCGAGGGTGAGAAGATGCCGTTGTTAGGCCGAGATGCTGCACTTCGTTTAAATCTTGTGGCGCGCATTAAACAAATTAATGCTACAAACTATTTTGAGAGGTACCCGAAGGTGTTTCAGGGCCTGGGCAAAATGTTAGACCCGCCATACCGCATCAAGCTCAAGGCGGAAACCCACCCAAAACCCCTACGTGCACCCCGGCATATCCCGTTGCCACTGCATGATAAGGTGAAGGCAGAGTTGGATCGTATGGAGGACATGGGAGTGATTCGCAGGGTTTATGAGCCAACAGAAAGATGTGCTGGTATGGTTCTCGTAAAAAAGCCTAACGGAGAACTCCGAATTTGCGTTGATTTTGTTGATCTCAACGGGGACTTGGTTAGTGATCGTACAGTACTTCCCACTGTTGATGAGATTCTAGGAAGACTGGCTGGTGCTACGGTCTTCACTAAGTTGGACCTCAACCATGGTTTCTGGCAGACGACACTGGACGAGGAGTCACAGTTGTTGACAACGTTCATCACGCCATGGGGGCGATACTGCTTCACGCGCATACCACTAGGTTTGAAGTCGGCTCCAGAATTTTTCCAGGCAAGGATGAAGGAAATTTTGGAGGTATGTCCTGGGGTTGAGCCGCTGATCGACGATGTGATCATTGCGGGGAAAGGGACGCCCGACCATGATGCTAAGCTGGACAGGGTCATGCAAGCTTTGGAAAACGCAGGTGTCACACTAAACACAAAGAAATGTGAATTTGCGAAGTCAGAAATCAAGTGCCTTGGACACATTGTGGATCGTCTTGGTGTCTGCCCTGACCCAGCCAAGGTAACTGCGGTCACACATTTCGAGCCCCCTACCAACAAAAAGGAACTACTTCGCTTCCTTGGGATGGTGAACCAGTTGGGAAAGTTCTTGCCCAATCTGGCCGAGGAGGCACAACCACTAAGAATTTTACTTAGTTCCAAGCATGAATGGGTGTGGGGACACGACCAAGAAATTGCCTTCACCCTCATCAAAGAAGCTTTGACGAGAGCCCCAGTGCTCGCACATTATGATCACAAGTTAGAAACGCGGGTGTCAGCGGACTCGTCGTCTTATGGCTTGGGTGCAGTGCTTCTGCAGCGGAAGGAGGAGGACAAGAATTGGAGGCCAGTAGCCTACGCGTCGCGTGCTCTCACGGACACAGAATCTCGCTGGGCACAGATCGAGAAGGAGGCACTTGCAAGCCTCTGGGCTATTGAACGATTCGACGATTACCTAAATGGACTCCATTTCACGCTAGAAACGGATCACAAGCCGCTCGTCCCAATTCTCTCTACGAAACACCTCGCAAATCTATCTGCTAGGCTACAGCGCATTAAAATGCGGCTTATGAACTATTCGTACACAGTCGGAAATCAAGACAGCAGATGCATTGTCACGTGCACCTCTTCGCAGCACAGTTGCAGAACCCGGCAGCCTGACAGAAGACGATGCTACAGCACATGTACGTAATGTCATGGCAGGACTCCCCGCAAGCAGTAAAAAACTGGAAGACATCCGAGAAGCCCAGCGGACAGATGGTGAACTTACCATCGTTTGCAAGTACGTTCAAACCGAATGGCCGCGCCACAGGAAGTCAGTTGACTCCCGAGCTGTCCAGTATTGGCCTACGCGACATGAACTTACAGCGCAAGAAGGTGTGCTTACAAGGGGTAACCGGCTTGTCATTCCTAAATCACTAAGACAGGAGATCCTGGAGAAGATTCATGAGGGTCACATGGGTATTGAACGTTCACGGCAAAAGGCCAATCAAGCAGTGTGGTGGCCGGGTATGGCACGGGACATTGCCACAATCGCGTCATCGTGCGAGGTATGCCTTAAGTCGACAAAACCACCACGTGAACCTTTGATGCCTACGGAACTCCCAGAGCGTCCTTGGCATGTGGTGGGAGCCGATCTATTCTACAGGGAAGGGAAAAACTACCTTCTCGTCACGGACTATTACTCGAGGTACCCAGAGGTGATGATCATGACCTCCACAACTGCTAAGGCGGTGATAGCTGCTGCCAAAGCAATTTTCTCACGTCACGGCTGGCCAGAGGTGCTCAGGTCGGACAATGGACCCCAATTTGTGGCAGAGGCCCTCGGCGAATTGGCCCAAGTGCGCAGCTTCCGTCACATCACGAGCAGCCCCCATCTGCCGCGAAGTAACGGGCTTATCGAGGCTTCAGTTAAGACGGTGAAGCGTTTACTTGCTCGAGCGGACGACCCGTATGATGCCTTGTTGGAGTATCGTGCAACACCGGGTAGTTCAGGCTACAGCCCCGCGCAACTGCTTATGGGTCGTCAGCTGAACACTGGTCTCCCAAGACTGTCTTCGCAGCTGCAGCCGCAGCTACCCAACCACAGTGCCGTGCGCGACATGGACAACAAATTGAAACAGCGACAGAAGCGTGACTATGACTTGAGACACCGCACACTGCCACGTAACTAGTTCCCTGAAGAATCTCGTGTTTGGATAACAGATCTTTAGCGTGAAGGTCAAATCGTGTCGAAGCACTTCACGCCACGCTCGTATCTAGTTTCCACTCCAGAGGGAACGTGCGCAGGGCATCGCAACACTTGCAGGCACTGCCACCAATTGATGGTTCTCCAGTGCGCGGTGAATCATCCGTGTCAGTGAGTGCTCCCCAGGCTTCGCCAGCAACTAATACATCAGTGTTGCCAACAGCGTCAGGTGCGGCAGCCCCTAGAGAGACCATCACAAGATCTGGGCGGGTTGTCATCCCTCCCAAGAAACTGGATTTGTAAAGCATTTGTGAACAGTTGCATGCTTGGTGTTGTGATGGGTTTTTGGTAAAAAAGGGGAGGTGTCGTAGTAGTGTGTACGTGTGCCCCGTTGGCAGGAGGGCGCCACGGTACGCATCACGATGCCGGCTGCGTGTGGCACAGCATACTGTGTGGCTCGTGCTGGCGGCATGGAGCTTGTTTTGATATACGTAAATATAGCTGATTCATATGTACGTCTCTTACCATTATTTGGCTTAATGTCATCACACAACATGTAGCTTATGAAGGATTTATTAATCATTTAGATTTAGCTACTTCTAGATTAGACCAGACGTAACTTAAAACTTTCAACTGTTAGTAAACTGTAGTTTTACACAGAAAATTTAGTTCCAAACTGCAGACTACTGAATTTTAAGATTACCATACTTTTTAGTACTTTTTGATGATAATAATTACAATTTTTTAACTGATTTAATTATTAATATTAAAAAGTATTTAAAGTAGTTTTTTTTTAATTCAGTTTTCTGTGGATTGGAACTGCAGTTTCTACATAAAACTGCAGTTTCTACATACAGTAAAACTCCAGTTTTTACATAAAACTGCAGTTTACTAGCAGTTGGAATTGCTGTTAAATTTAAAGTTTTAAACAATTCATAAATTATGATGAAGTGTTCAAAGTTTAAAACAAAAGAGGCCAATTGATTGTTTAAAATGAAGATAAGCACTGCTTTATTTTAGCAGTTATAATTAAAATACAAATACTGCAAACATACTTATTAACTTTATTGAGTGAGTAGGTATATAAGGTTGATTCATACATGTCAATCTTGTAAGTAAACCATAATGAGTAGCTAGGATCAGTAAGGTAAGTGAAATAGGTCGTATATATAAGTAAATGCCCTAAACTAATACGAATTAAATTGCTGAATAAAAATAAGTTCCACATAACTGTCTTTCTGTCAATTGCATTTTTGTAAAGTGCAGTTTTTATGCAGAACTGTGCTGGGATGCGTCGGTGTGCCCATTGCCGACGATCCCAGACAAGCACGGGACGAGATTGGGACAAACCTTTTCAGTTACAAATGGTTTATTTGCCAGCATTACACAAACCAAGTGCACCGAAGGAGGCATCTTTCTCTCTCTCTCTCTTCTGCGGGTTCGCCACCAGGTGGCGTGCGGGCGCTCGAATTGGTGAAGGCCAACCGTGTGAAGGATGCGTGGGTCCTAGAGGGCCTTGCACCTTCACACGCCTCTCCCCTCTCCATAAAAGTGAGGCGTCGCCCCAAGGTAGGCTACCCGTTCACATACTTGCACTACATGGTCCTCCTTGAGATTACAAAAAAAAATTTCAAAATTACAATAAAAATCCGAATTTGACGACTTAGCCTATTTCTTCATTGCAATGATTGCAAACAAAAATCATTTTTAAAAAATCTCGAAAAGGATTCTTCTTCGTTCTGCGCAATTCTTGGTTTTGCGCCCCTAGGGTGCGGCTTAGTTCAACAGGCAGTTTTGCACAGTTCCAGAAAAAAAAATTCTGTATCTTCTTGCCCAAGATTCTGATTTCAGAGGTTGCGTGCAACTCACAACTGACTTTCACTTTTGCTCAAGCTTGCACTTGCGCCCCGAAGGTGCGTCATAGTTCCATTGCTGGCGTTGCACTTGTCTGTCAGTGTTGCAGTCGTGGTTGCTTGTATACAAAAAAAAACACTCACTTTTGCGCCCCGAAGGTGCGACTTAGTTAAAAGGCCATGGTGTGTGGTGTGATGTTTGCGTCACAACTGGTGCACTTTTGCGCCCCGAAGGTGCGGCTTAGTCTCTGGACTTCTACATGGTTCCTCACAGTCGTCGGACGATGGTGGTGGCACTTGCTTCTGCTTGGATGCTGGGGTGGTGAATTGGAGTTGCTCGACTTCTCCTGGTGGGGCCTCTTTCACTGCTGCGTGGTCGCTGCCGAGTTGTCGTTTTGGAGCCTTGTCTTTCGCGGATTTTGGATGTCGTCGAGCAATGTAATTTTTAATTCCTTGCTTCTCGTCTTGGTCTTTCTTTTGTTATCCAAATGTCTTGGTTCCTTCTTTTGCTTTTCACTCGTGCAGTAGCCGTCGTTGCGGTGGTCTTTGGTCACCTCTTGACGTCTAGCTCGTTTTTTTCACCTCCCTGCTCCCTTACAGCCGCGTTCCTCCCTCTCCTCCTGTGACTTGTTCATGTCGGTCCAGTCTTCGTCTTCCAGGTTGCTGAAGGGTAGATTGGACATTAGGCAGATGAAGTCCTTCAGGTGTGCTGGGGTCTTTCTGACTCTGCCTGCCCTGGTGGTAGTTGATGGTTGGTTGACATCGTTTTCAGAGTCTGGGGTTTCATCGTTCTGATTCCAGTTTGGATCGAATTCAGGTTCGGAGCTGGTTGAGCCTGACTCGTCGTTGTCTGATGCTTCCAGGTCTGATTGGCCGTCCGGAGTCGTGTCTGGATTTGCATCGTTGACGTCGCTGGCGGCCGGACTGAGTTGCGGTCCCTTCCGATCCATAGTTACTGGGTCCCAGTACAGTTCGAGCTCTTTTGCGTTGATCACCTTGGTGTCAGAGGCGTCGTTAATCGAGGTGATGCGGCATGTTACTGGGCTTCTCTTCTCCACGACTCGGTACGGCGCTTTAAATAGAGGTTCCAGTTTTTTCGCAATACCTTTGTCGGCGTTCGAGAGGACGTGGTTCCTTGCTTTAACTAGTTCGCCCACCTTGAAGATTGTCTTGCTGTGCTTTTGATCGTAGGAGATTTCTGCTCCTCGTGCTGCCTCTGCAAGGTGAGCTGTGATTAAGTCGTATGCTTTTTCTCTGATCTTGCTCGTTTCTTCCGCATATTCTTCAGGCCTTCTTTGAGTTGTCATGTCGGGTAGGCTGATGACTTTGAGTGGTACTCTTGGGTCTCAGAGATGTAGTAGGTAGTACGGCGTTTTTCCAGTACTGATGTGTGGCGATGTGTTGATAGCATACTGGAGAGTCGGCAGTAGTGGTCCCGAAGTAGTCTCGTGGTCCTGGAGAAATGCACGAATGCATCCCTTCATCGTCGGATAAGCCCTCTCTGTGGCATTCGCTTGCGTGTCGTATGCCGGTGGTCTCGAGTAGGTTGGTGAACAGTTTTGAGATGAACGCCGCGCCATTGTCGGAAACAAGTATGGCTGGCGGTCCATGCTCGTCCAGGATGTGCTGCTTGAATTTGTGTGCGGCCATTTTTGCAATTGCCACTTTGGTGGGAATGAGCCATACGATCATTGTGAAATAGTCCATCATGGTCATAATGTACTTGTGGTCATGCGTGGATGGAGGGAGTGGGCCGACGAAGTCTATTCCCATCATGTGGAATGGAGAACTTGGGATGACTGGTTGCATGTCACCGATGCGTCGTTGTTGGGATATCTTGGCAATTTGACATACATGGCAGGATCTCACGTATGATTTGCAGTCTGAAAACATGTGTTGCCAATTGCTACTGCTCTCAGTCTCTGCATCGTTTTGGTCACTCCTAAGTGTCCTGCCTGCTTGTGGTCATGGCAGTCCCGTAGGTAGGTGTGACGCAGTGTCTTTAGTACGTAAATGCTCCATGTATGTTCCGGGTGACCTCTTGTCGGAGCCAGAGGGTCAACGTAGTAGAGTACTCCGTCGGTGTCGAAGGTGTAGCTGCGTCTTATCTTGATAACGTAGTTGTACGTCTCATCCTTGCCTGCAAGTTCGGGTCGAGATAGAGCTTTCGAGATGCGTCTTGCGACTGGGTCGGCTTCGTGTGCGATCTTTACTTGCATCTTATCTCGATGTCGATTTCTGGTTGAGCACGTATGTACAGGAGTGGGTACATGGACGTCTTCTGCTCTTGAACCAGTTCTTCGATTTTGGTTGTCATTGTCGGTTTGTTGATGGCTCCAAGACCTTCTCTGGACGCATCAGGTTCCACGATGGATGGTTGTGAGAAATCTGGCAAGGATAGGATGCCTGCGGTTAGCAGCTTGCTCTTTAAAGTTTGGAAGGCTCTCTGGTGTTCATCTTTCCACTGGTACTCGTGGTCTTTCCTCGTGAGGTGATGGAGAGGAGCCGCAATGGAGGAAAAGTGGTCGATGAATTTTCTGAAGTACCCGCGTAGGCCCAAGAAAGCTTCCAGCTTCTTCCTTGTAGTTGGTCGAGGGCAGTTGCGGATGGCAGAAATGTGCTCCGTTGAAAGTTCGATGCCTTTCGCCGTGACTTTCATACCAAGAATTTTGAGTTCTGGGACACCAAAAAAGCGCTTTTTTCTCATTTGGGTGAACCCTGTCTCTCTGAGATGCTTGAAAATCTCTTTGATTGCCCAGCAATGTTCCTTCCACGTGCGTGTGGCTATAATAATGTCATCAATATATAAGATGCACACGTGGTTGATGAGGTCGCTGAGGATCAGGGTCATGGTACGCTGGGAAGGCTTGGCTGTCTGTCTTCAGGCTGAACGGTAAAACTTTGAATTTAAATGCGCATCGATGGCAGACGAATGTCGTGCAGTCTTGGCTAGCAGGGTCCAGTGGGATCTGGTTGAACCCCTGCTCGCCATCCAGAACGGAGATATACTTCGCTCCGACGAGGAAGTGAAACACTTCGTCTGTCCGCGGCATCGGATAGTTGTCGGTTTCGATCCACGAGTTCAGGTAGCGGTAGTCAAGTATTGGCCTAAATCCCCCTCCGTTCTTCTTGCGTTTAAGGAAGAGGGGTGATCCCCACTGGCTGTCAGATGGTTCGATCCTTCCTGATGCTAGGAGATCATCCACCATCTTATTTATCTCCTTCTTGATTGTGGGTGAAGTTGAGTAAACTCTTTGGGACATTGGTTTGGCTTCCGGGTTGAGTTTGATTTTGTACTCTGTTCCCTTTAGTCTCCCTGGTTTCCCCGGAAAAATGTCCTTATTCTGCTCAAGGAGCCAGTCAAGAAATTCCAATTCTCCTTCAGTTAGGTTGTTCAGTTTCTCTGTGCCTTCCAGGGTTTGGACGAACCAGGCCGAGTTCATGACCGGTGTGTGCGGATTCGCTGCGTGAGCGGAGAGAGGAAAAGAATGTCGGATGTCTCCGTCGAAGTTCCCAATGTTGTTGGTATGATCCACGTGTAACTTCACCTTTCTGGCGTAGTCTCTGCCGAGGATGCAGCTAATAGCCAAGTCGTCTGCGACGCTGAATTCTTGGGTCAGGTATCTGCCGTGCATGACGATGGTCTTGATCCCTGGTTCACCTTTGGCGAGTGTCCGCTGAATGCCCGTGAACGGCTGCAGATCTTGCATGGCGTGCGGTTGAGCATTGGTGCCAGTCGGTGCGGATGTAGCTTGAGGTTGACCCTGAGTCAAGCCCTGTTTAAAAACCTTTGGCATAGGCTACCACGTGCATCGACTGCATGTCGTCGGATGGTCCGATGTGCATGGTTTCGGGTGGTGGTCTTTGTTTTCTTGGCCTTCTTGGCGCGGTGCAGAGCGAAGAAATGTGCCCAATTTCATCACAATGTGACGTTTCTGTGCCATGGCTTGGGACTCAGAGGTCGTCACTGTTGTGCGATGTTTACTTGGTGCTGTTGTTTGGTTTGGGGCTGAGGAGCGGCAGGTGCAGCTGAGGGAGCAACGAAAGCTGGTGATTCCGCGTTCAATACGGAAGCGTAGGTCGACCGGCTTACCGGGATGGTGCGATCAATCAACGCTGGTGGCGGTGCTGAGGGTACTGGTGCTGGTGCGCTGGTGCTTGTGGTTGTTGGTACGGGATGCTCTGGTGAGACTGTTGGCTTTGACGTTGGTGCGTGTCGTCTTGGCTGGTTGTCTGCGGTGCCCATGTTGACGTTGCATTGACTTTGGTTGTGAGCCGTTGTTTGTTTGTAGTTTGATTTTTGTTCTCCAGTTTTCTCTGGGAATCGCATGAAGTTGGGTAGAGTCTTGATGCGTTCAAGGAGTGCTTCTGGTGAGTGAAGGTCCATGGGTGCTAGTGTCCACCTGTACTTGTTGTTTATCTGCGCAATTATCAGATCAGTTTCTGTTTTTTTTATCTAATTTATTTTGCAGTTTGCGAGTCTGGCGTAGCATTCTGTGTGCAAAGTCTGCCGGTGTTTCTCCGTATTGTTGACGTGCATTGTAGATTTGTGCAAGTCGTTCTTCTTCAGTGATGGGTTTCTTGAACTCTTCACGTATGGCTGCTTTCATTTCTCACCAATTGGATGGTTTAATTTGCTTTCCACCAGTTGTAGTACCTGCTCCTTAAATTACATTGAATTATGTCTTGAAATTCGTGCGGAGGCAGTGTGCAACCTGTTAGTCTGACCGTCATGGAGTTTATCCAACCGCTCAGATTGGTGTTGTCCTCGAGTGGCAATGGCTGGAACGTGTGTGCCGTGATTGCACTGCTTACATGCGCAATCCATGGTGGTGGCGTGTAGTACATGTAGGCCTACATGTCGTTTGGTACTTGGTATGGTGCCTGCATGGATGAGGTCATGTTTTGCATGGTGTTAGCACATGTTTGCATCATTTGTTGCATGCTGTTGCTTGCAGTGGTGCTTACATTATTTAATACCTCATTCGGTTGTTGGTGCTGGACTACATTTTGGTTTATATTTTGCTGACATGGATACATGTTTGGTGCCATGTTCATTTGCATTTGGCTGGAATTTGTTGCCAAAACGGGATGGTATCGTTATTCCCGTGGTTAGGGATGTTCGTTTGACTTAAATCTATTATGGTTGCTTTTTTGGTTTTGGTCAGGTAATAATTGTTTTTCTGCTGTGGTTGAAAAATTTCCGAATGTTTGCGGTGCTAACTGGTTGTTGGTGGTGCTATGCAGTGGCTGCCTGAATTGTACGTCACTCCATTGCATTTGTGGAGTCGGAATTTGGTTGGAATTTTGAGTTTGCAGAGCAGTGAGTTTGCTAGTCAATGCTTCAATTTGTTTGTTGGGATGTGTTAAGACGTACCAAATTGGCCCTCGCCATTAAGGTATTTGTGTGACAACAGGGGCTAATGACCATGTGTTGGAATTCCCAGTTCCTGGTGTTTTTGTTGTGTGCAAGCTTGGGACTGGTGACAACCCGTTAGCCCGGATCCGGTGGATGGTGTGCAACTCGGTAACGGAAGTTGCTGAAGAGTAGTTCCCTTGGTTACCGAGATTTGTAACAGCCGTGAGGGCTGCCAAAATCCTCACTTCGACTTGCGCTAGGCCAGGAGCAACATCACCATTTCGGACCATTTATTTTGAAATGTTTTGTTAATTTTGTAAGCCGTTTGCCTTGCATTAAATGTGAGTTGCATTTAGAAACGTGTTTGCGTTTATGCGTTAAAATGGTAGTAGATCGGTTCACGTAAATTAACCTCAACAAGTGGTAGCAGAGCGTGGTTTTAACCCTCTCGTATGCAGTCATGCTTGTATGCAGTTTCAAGAAAGCAGCGACTTACTTCACAACTACTGACGGAGGATGAAGCCATTCAAGAGAGTCAAGGTAAACCAACGAGGATACAAAACGGCAATTTCAAGATGTTTCCTGGTTTCTTCGAAATAACGGTAAGTATACGGTAAGTGCAGTTGGAGTGATACCAAACAGTTAATGGTATTTAAAAGTCAGTGTTTATACATTGGAAAATCGTAGTAATTCCGCCAGAAATAATTTAAAGGGATTGCAGTAGAACTAGTTGACATAGAACAGTGTACCTAGAAAGAAAGAAAACTCGTAAAGCCTAAGAAGTGTACAGTGATATTATTTAAAAATGGCAGATTTAAGTCAAAAGATGAATAGTCTTTCAAATATCCAGTTATTAGACGGCAAAAATTTCGCATCCTGGTCATGTCGTGTAGAAGCGCTCTTAAAGCAACAAGGCATCTGGGGTATAGTCAGGACAGGAAAAGCAAAACCAACCGATGATAAAGAGTTAGCCAAATGGGAATTAGCAAATGAAAAACCAACGGGGTTGATAACTTTAAGTGTCGATCTGCTAAAAATTCAAATTCCTAGAAACTTAACAGAAGCTTATACGATTTGGCAACACTTGAAGAATAGGTACGAACCCTCAAATGTGTTACGTTATCTAGCGTTAAGAAGAAAGCTGCACGATTTTCGTAAAACTGACGACATGTCCGTAGCTGAATTTCTAGGACAAATTGGTGCATTATTTCAAAGTATAGCCGATACTGGAAAAATAATCGATGATGAAGAAAAAGCATGCCATATAATTCTAGGCTTGCCTGCAAGTTATGATAATTTAGTCACGAGTTACTTGGCACCCCTTAAGAAGACTGATAGCCTAAAGTCTGAGGATATTGAACATTTATTGATCATGCATGAGTCGAAAGAAATTGCGTATACCCATGCTAAACCTGTTTCAGAGTCTACGTACTTCACGACACCAAAGACGCCACAAGTACAAGGCGGAGTATCATGCTATAGATGCGGCGACGCCGAGTACAAAACTCCAGCCTGCGGCACCCCTGCGCCCCCCAATCGCAATTTCGTGGAAGAGGACGTGCCCATGGACGTTCCAGATGGCGTGGATCGCGACGGAATGCTAGCCGTCAAACGTCAGAAAGTAAGGCAAATATTGTGTGCTTCTCGTACACGAAGTTTGTTGGAATAAAAGCATATGCAACTAAGACAGGTTTCAATCTTAAAAATGCACTTATTATAGGCTCGGGAACAGTCCGTCACTGCGTAAGTAATGAAAATTGGTTTCATACTAAATACGAAATACCAGTTGAAAGCGTAAAGTGTGCAACTAAAGCAACTACTGTGTCAACAAAAATAGAAGGTATCGTAAAAATAAGTTCAAATGGCATAAATTTATCAATGCAGAAAACACTATTTTTACCTGAATTTGATGTGAATCTATTTTCTGTGGGACAGGCAATGAGATCAGGGTTAAGAATTACCTTTGACAATGATGTGTGTGAAATAATCCATAAGCAATCTGGCAAACTTGTAGCAACTGCACAGTATATTGCAGGTTTATTTGTCATTAGCAATCCAAAAATTGTAAGCAATCCAGAAGTAGTGATAAATGCTCCAAACAACGTTTTATCTCTGGAAAATGACAGTTACATTAAAATAAACCAAACTAGTGTTACGCCAGTTATGCAAGAAATTAAAATGCATGAAGATTTCCGTACCACAACTGACCAAGACCAAGACTGAAATCAAGGTCAGGTGCGAGTTTTTTCAAAAATCCAGAATAAGCAAGAAAAACTGCCTGAAAAATGCCAAGATAGTCCTCAAATGAATAAGCAAACCGAATTATGGCATAAAAGATTTATGCACGTCTCCCCACTCACCTTGAAAAAGATTGCAAAGTCAAGAGCACTAAGAGGTTTTTCTAGGCAATCCGCCATTAAGCCAAAAAATAACGCATGTTCTGCTTGTCTCCAAGGAAATAGCAAAACAAAGCCATTTAAGACTGTTGCATCCAATCCTATTGTTGAAAGACTTAGTTTAGTGTACTCTGACGTAGTCGGTCCCTTCCCGACGCCAACAATGGCAGGTTCCCGTTACTTCGTTACATTCATTGATTGTAGAAGTCGTTTTGTGCAAGAAGCGTTCATGAAATCAAAAGATCAAGTTTTTGATAAATTCATTAAATATAAATTAAAAGCTGAAGCTGCCACAGGGTGTAAAATTAAGACCTTCATGTCCGATCATGGGACAGAGTATCAAAACTCCAAGATGGCCGAATTCATGCTTCAAAATGGCATTAAGCATCAGTTTTCATCACCCTACTCAGCGTCCAGCAATGGAATTGCGGAACGGCTCAACTTGACCATCATGAACCTTGTTAGGGCAACGTTAGTGCAAGCAAAACTTCCCACAAAGTTTTGGGGAGAAATGGTGAACACAGCAGTATTCATTCGTAATCATTGCACAAATGTCAGAAATCGTAATAAAACTCCTAGGCAAATATGGGAAAATATGAAAGTTAAGCCAACCGTAAAATATTTTAAAGCAATCGGTTGTTTGTGTTTTGCTTTAAAACCGCCACTAAAAAGATCAAAACTCGATGCAAGAGGAGTACTCTGTATAATGCTTGCCTATGACCAACAATCACGTGCATACAGACTCTATGACATTGATAACAGCAAGGTAATAGTAAGCAGAAACGTTGATTTTCAAGAGGAAGTGCTAGGTGCATCAAGACTTCAAAAACAATGTAGAAAAATACGGTATGGATTTAGACTCGATCATTGTTGATCTTTCCTACAATCCAACGTCTGTAGAAGATGAGGCTGGTCAGGACGCACCACTCAATGCAAGCCCAGACAATGAAGCTCCAGGAAGTTCAGCAGCGACCCCCATTCAAGTCCATCGGCTCCAAACTCCAGTGACTGGACATAGGCCTAGGACTCCACTGACTGTACAGCAGACCCCAAGGCAGCACACTCCGATGGAACGGCCAGTACCTACACCTGCTCAAGTACCATAAGCAAGAATTACAAGAGCCAGAGCTAGACATGAAGGCGTAACTATACCTGAATTAAGCTACGGAACTTCGTCAGAGGGGGAGATTCACAGTAATGCAGCTGTTGCCGACGTTCCTCAGCAAGAGTCCACTGAAGAAGATGAAGACTATATTCTCGCATTGTGTGCTATCCCGAACGAGCCGAAAAATGTGAAAGAAGCCATGTCCAGCCCAGATGCGAATCAATGGCGTATTGCTATGAATGATGAATATGGTTCGCTTATAGCAAACGGGACTTGGGAACTTGTCAACCTCCCTCCAGGTGCCCGCACTATAGGAAGCAAGTGGGTACTGAAAATTAAAAAGACGGAGACAGGTGAAGTGGAACGCTGTAAAGCAAGGTTAGTGGCCCAAGGATTTGACCAAAAATACGGTACAGAATATTACGAAACTTACTCGCCAACCGCGGGACTACCTACCGTACGCCTGCTCTTAGCCGTAGCAGTCCAGAACAATTATTTTGTGGACCAATTCGACGTTAAATCCGCATACTTGAACGGCTACTTGGGAGACGGAGAAGAAATTTATATGGTCCAGCCAGAAGGTTTTACAGAGCCTGGACATGAAGACAAAGTTTGCAAAATAATACGGAGTCTCTACGGGCTCAAACAATCCGGGCGAAGATGGAGTATTCGTTTTGCCGAACAAATGATTAAGCACGGCATGAAACGTTGTCATTCAGACGCCTGCGTTTTCTACGTACAACAAGGAAAAGAATTTATAATTTTCATCGTTTATGTCGATGACGTAGCTGCAATCACATCAAGTCACAAGATGCGGCAGCTAGCCAAGAAGATTTTGACTTCAAGTTTTTACATAAGGCCTTTAGGCCCTATAAACTTTATGCTTGGGATTAAGGTTTCAAAAACGTCTGATGGGGCAATGCTGCTTAACCAAACCACGTACATAAACAAGATTCTGGCTAAGTTTGGCATGCAAGATTGTGTTCCTGTCACGACCCCAATAGTTACTGCAGGTCAACAAACAAACGAGAGCACTGAATGCCCAAACAAAATACCACTAAGGGAGTTAGTGGGTTCGCTTTCGTATATAGCGAACGGCACACGACCTGACATAGCGTATGCTGTGAATAACCTCGCTCAGCGTGCGTCTGCTCCCACGCGAGAAGACTGGTTGGCTGGCAAGAGGATTCTTCGTTACCTCCAAGGTACAAAAGACCAGAGCCTCCTGAAGCGTCCCAACCATACAGGCCTAAAACTTTTCACAGATGCGAGCCATGCAAGCGACCCTGCCACAAGGAGGTCTACCACAGGAGTTCTAGCAACGTATGGAAATGTTCCCTTCGTATGGAGGTCCAACCTGCAAAGAACCGTTTCGCTTTCCACCATGGAAAGCGAATATAAAGCCATTTCGCAGAGTGTCCAAGAGTGCCTTTGGACGCGTGAACTTTTGTTGGAAACTGGCATAATTGGTCTTGAAGACAAGAATCCCGTTACCTTGTGCACCGACTCACAGAGTGCGCGGTCTCACGCCGTTAGCTACATAGAGAAGGGTCGCACCAAACATATAGATATCATCTATCACCATGTGCGCGAGAAAATTGAGGACAAAACTGTCAACATTGAATATGTGCCGACGAAGTTGAACCCTTCTGACATTCTGACAAAACCACAGTCGGGAGTCAGACACAACTTTTTGTCTAATTTAATGTGTGTTTCTCGTTGCAGATAATAGCCCTGTTTTCAGAGGGGGATTTGTTAAGACGTACCAAATTGGCCCTCGCCATTAAGGTATTTGTGTGACAACAGGGACCAATGAGCATGTGTTGGAATTCCCAGTTCCTGGTGTTTTTGTTGTGTGCAAGCTTGGGACTGGTGACAACCCGTTAGCCCGGATCCGGTGGATGGTGTGCAACTCGGTAACGGAAGTTGCTGAAGAGTAGTTCCCTTGGTTACCGAGATTTGTAACAGCCGTGAGGGCTGCCAAAATCCTCACTTCGACTGGCGCTAGGCCAGGAGCAACATCACCATTTCAGACCATTTATTTTGAAATGTTTTTGTTAATTTTGTAAGCCGTTTGCCTAGCATTAAATGTGAGTTGTATTTAGAAACGTGTTTGCGTTTATGCGTTAAAATGGTAGTAGATCGGTTCACGTAAATTAACCTCAACAAGATGCTTTTGCATATGTTGATTTTGCTTGTTGAGATGCATCTGCATTTGTTTATTTTCTGCTTCTCTTTTTATTTCCCATTGTTTGTTTAAGTCGTTTGTTATTTGTTGCTTGTCGATTTCGTGTTGATTCTGTTGCCACCGTAATTTCTCTTTGAGCAATTCGACATCGTTTTCCAGTTTAGTAGCGTGCGTCAGCCAGTGCACACGTTTGTGCTGGTTGGTGCTGCCATCTAGCGGCGGCGTTTTGAACTGTGGCACTGGGAATTGGTTGGGAGTGGCGTCACCTAATGGTACACTTCGGTCGTTTACAGTCGTCATTCTGGCAAAATTATGGATGGGTGACAGGAAATAACTAGCTCACCATCAGTGTCGACATTGAACTGATCATTTGGCCATTTTTATTTTTTTTAAATGATGAGTTCATGACGGATGCAAGATTTTTTCCCAACGAGTTTGATGGATATACAAAATGGCGTCGTTTCGGATGCAATCGGGAATTTCGAATCTACTACGGGGTTCTCACAAGCATTAACACAGCGCCGTGTTGTCGTGACGTCAGACCATTCATAGGTTTTAGGCAGTTCACTAGGAATGTGGTTCTGTGTTCTTGCGCTTTGTTTTGCGATCATGATTCGGTTGGATGCATTCATGGATTCGTATTGACATGCACATGCGCAAGAAAATAGTTCGCCCTTATGGTTCTCGAAATGAATGTTTTTGTCTACCAAAATTGACGAAAATGCTTGGAACAAAATCATAGATTACTACTATATCGCATTTGAATTGATTTGTGCGATTTTGCATTGTCTACGACGATTCTTCTTGACGAAATTTTTGCGTGCGTGATTTTGTTAGCGTCTGCCAAGGTGAACACTAGTTAGCCCCACTGATTACCAAACCTCGCCGCGTGGCTCCTCATGCAACCAGACGAACAGTATGAATCACCGTCTGAGGGGGCGCGCTTCGCGCACTTATCATATACATCGAGAATTTGTGTAATCCTAAAACCTCGCTTTTGCTAAAATGTATTATGTAAGCTGTGGTGTCCTGGGCGGAGACACACCTAAGCCCAGCGTGGGCACCAATGGTAATAAACCCACGGACTACCAGAGTGTAGGCTACAGCTGATAAGACAGCGAACTTCCTGTTTACTTCTCTTTAAATACAATTGTAACAGGAAGTCATGTGATGCAACTTAATACTATATACAATTATGGAATAGCCTGTTAGTAGTTAAAGGGGTATCGTGGTAGGGTTAACATATTGACATGAAATTAATGGCTGCCATTGTGGAGCACACAAGTGACGACTCCACAATGCAGCGAGCGAAAAAAAAAAATCTAAGCCTAGCTGGAAATAAAAATTATGATTACAAAGGCAAGATGTATTTTTTTAGTCCACTACCTATTTTTAAAGAAAGATACATAATTTTTCGCTTTCGAGGCAAAACTAAACACTATTTTTGAAAGCTGTTTGTACAAAACAAAGAGCTGAAGACGTACATGGTTAAGCAAAAAATTAAACATTACTAAAGTGGCTGAAAACTTGCCAGTTTTAAATTTCTGTTATGATTTCTGGAGCAATTTTACAATAAATTCAATTTCAATTTTCAGTGTTGTTGTTTTAATTATCGTAGCCTTTTTTTGGTTAATTTTCTTTTTGCAGCAACCATTTCTGCAGCTGAAACGCTACAGCGTTGCTGTGAAGGAACATCTGGCGTCCATGGATTCGGTGCCAAAGTTACTTTTAGTTAGGCTTCACCGGAGTGGAAATTGTGGCTCCAACAATTTTTTGTTCCGATGAGTGAAGAATTTATGTACATGAAAATACAAAAAAAAGATATAAAGAGGATAAAATCGTGAAATCAATTCTTCACACGAACAACAATATACACTTACATTTTTACCTAATTTTAAAGGTGGACATTTTTAAAATAAACAGCTGGAGCCGATTAACTAGGGGACAAAGCGTTTTAGCGTTACTCGCTACTGTTTAAAAAGAACTATCATCTAATTCACAGTCAACTGATTACAACAAAAAAAGCGAAGAAGTTGTAGCCAACTGGTAATTTTGCAAAAAAAATTACAAATTGAGCTTGTCTGGAACTCTACGCAGTCTCATTGAACGATGAGCATTTTGAAGCTGCGCAGCAATATCAACCTGTGTTGGTGATAGCACAACTTTGCGTTTATTGGGATTCCGTTTCGCTTTTTTGTTAGCATGGCCTGGCTTCGGTGGTGATTGCTTAGCGGATGGTGACGTAATAATCGATGGAGATTGTGACCTTTCTGACTTCGAATTTCCTTCAAGAGGGGCGCTGGTAGTAGCCAAAGGTGATTGGTTATGTATGTTAGCAGACTCATCCACTTCGTGTGTGTGGGGTGATTTCGCTGGAGATTTCCTGCCACCTGGTGACTTACGTAGCAAATTCTCAGGTGATTTTTCAAGCTGTTGGATTGGTGGATTTGAGCCCTCGGTTACAGAAATCGACTTTCTGGATTGGCCGAGAGGTCGCCGCTCAGGAACTACGTCAGCGGAACTTGGCTTTTCACGTTGCTTGTCGCCAAAAGACATGTGTTTGAAAATTGAGTGATGTTCCTCATTATTATGCATGGAGGAATTACTGCTTTTCGCCGTCGAAACAAGTGCGTTTGGTGGCTGTTCTGGGTATTCTTTTTCAGCGGTATGTAACCTTAGCTGTTCGCGATGTTTGCGAATCGTATTACCGTTAGTATCAACGATAGTATAGGATTGATTACTACATATTTGGTTAACAATACCAACTGACCATAGCCTATCATTTGTCGTTGAAAAGTCAGGATACCAAACCTTTTCACCTATTTGATACGTTTTCAACTCACGATGGTGGGTGCTCTGTACTTGTTTTAATTGTTTACTGTGAACGGCAGCAATAGGGTCAGGGAACAATAAATCCGGCCGAGACTTTAATTCTCGGTTAAAATATAATTTTCCGGGTGTTGCTTGCGTGGTAGCGGAGATAGTGATTCGTGTTGATAACAAGTAAGAATGTATACTCTCTTGAATATTAGACCCCTGTCGCCGCGCGGCCTTGTAGACTCTCTTGAAATTACAGACGTATACCTCAGCCAAACCGTTGGTCCAAGGCGCAAAACTTGGTCTGGTCATGTGCCTAATTCCATTGGATTTTAACCAATTTTGGAATTCTGATGACAAAAATTGGGCTGCATTGTCCGTAACTAAGCTGTCCATTAAACCATATAAAGCTATATGATTGTTTGAAACGTCAATGACACGCGCGGACGTTGTTGACTTCATTTTATGCACAAAAGGAATCTTTGAATGTGCGTCTACTAGAATGAAAAACATGTAATTGTCCATCGGCCCGAGAAAATCAGAGTGTAGGCGATTATTTGGTTTTAGTGGATATTCCCACGTATGCTTACGACCAGACATTTGAGTATCTTTATACTTTTGACAATTTTGGCATGATTTGACTTTATTTTCAATGTCAGAGTCAATCTTAGGCCATCAGACTTTTTGTCTAGCTAAACTTTTCAATTTAACTATGCCTAAGTGAGCACTGTGTAGATCTTTCAAGATTTGTCTCTGCAAGGCCGTCGGTACCAGATTCTATACCCCCAAAATAAGGTTTCGTTTTTGACCGAGATTTCAGCACGACGTGTGAAGTACGGTAACAGATCGGGAATTTCGCATTTGTCAGGCCAGCCATGGTTCGTATAACGATAAACTTTTGAAAGGATTTTATCACGTTTACTTTCAGGAACGAGTGTCTCGTTTAAAACTGGAAGATTAGAAATAGTTTCTAAAGCAAGAATATTGTACTGCTCTTCTGCTTTGTCGAATTCCTCGGTATTTGGGAGGGGAAGGCGCTATAACGCGTCTGCCGTCAAATTAAGTTTACCGGGAAAGTGTTCGAATTCGTAATCGTAAGCATTAGGCATCACTGCCCAACGCTGAACCCTTGCGGCTGGCATCTGCGGTATTCCTTTTTTAGGGCCAAAGCCTACTGATCAGACTGCAGTATGAATCGCTGACCATAAATGTATTCATGAAACCGTTTCACTCCCCAAGCCACGCTGAGAGCTTCCCGATCAAAATGCGAGTAGCCCCTTTCCGCTTGAGTGAGCTTACGTGAAGTGAAAGCTATTGGCCGTGATTCACCGATTTTCATGACATGCATAAGGCACGCGCCGACTCCGTAGGGTGAGCCGTCACAAACGAGTTTGAGCTTTAATTTCGGATCGTAATGAACCAGAACTTTAGATTTAAGAAATAATTCTTTTACTTTACTCACGGCTCGGTCGCATTCTGTCCCCCAAACCCACTTCACACTTGGGCTTAACAAACGTGTTACTGGTGACAGAATATGAGCGAGATTTGGTAGATATTTTGAGTAATGGTTTACAAAACCCAAAAAGCTCTGTAGATCTTGAATACATGTTGGGTTAGGAGCGTTTGTGACTGCTTCTATAACCTCAGGGAGTGTATGCAGGCCTTCTGTATTTATCATGTGGCCTAAATATTTTAATTCAGGCCGCGACAGTTTGCACTTCACGATCCTAAGTTTGGCTCCTGCATCTTGTAAAGAATTTAACAGTTTATTTAACTGTTAATATCCTTCCCGGTCACCAGAATGTCATCATAAAACGGGAGACATTTGGGGATTTTACTGGTGACTTGAGTCATTACCCTCTGGAAAATTCCAGGACTGGACGCTAGGCCCAGGGGTTCGCGAAGCCATCTAAACAAACCCAGGGGTGTATTTATTGTATGACTCTTTGTCGAGTTCAATTTGCAGAAATGCATCCTTAAGATCGATAAAGGGAAAAGTGTCACTGCCTGCTAATTCACTGAATAATTCTGCGGCCGTGGGAACTGGATAGTGGTCGACTTCGAGTTGTGGGTTCACGGTGGTTTTATAATCACCAATCACTCGGATTTGACCATCCGCTTTGTGAACTATGACAATGGGCTTAGACCACTGAGAAGTTTCCACAGGCTCTAGAATTCCAAGGCCAACCAATCTACAAATTTCTTGGTTAACCTTTTCTTTGAGTGCTAACGGAACTGGTCTTACACGACCATACACAGGCTTGGCATCAGGTTTTAAATGAATTTTTGCTTTAAAATTCTTAAACTTACCCATGCCTTCAGAAAATAGCTCCGGGAAACCCTTCACTATTTCGGAAGTGTCAACTGGCGTAATGCTAGTTTTAATTTTCTTAACACTTTTCTTAGGTTTTATTTTCGTTTGTAGGTCGTATAAAGGATGGAAATTAACTCGAAAAATAGAAAGCCAATCCTTTCCCATTAATGCAGGTTTATATAATTTTGAAACTAAAGCATCCAAATGTTCAATTTGACCTTGCACTTCAACCTTCAGACTTACAGTGTAAATCGTGATCTCAATTCCGTCAGTGTATGAGTGTATCAAGTACGGACTGAGTTTTAAAGGACTGTCCGCAAAATATTTTTGATGCCACTCAATAGGGATTATGGATGCATCTGCCCCAGAATCAAGTTCCATTTCTAGCTTGACACCATTTAGGCAGACTGGCATTTATCATTTATGGATTTTCATAGAATTAACTACTACTATTATTTTGTTGGTTTGTAGGGGAATTGAAATCTGGGCCGCAGCCTGACTCAGTCCAAGAGTATTATTTTTCAGTACAAGGTAGTCATTGTCTGAATCATTATCAGACCTGGAACCAGACTCTGAATTTTCGGCTTCAACATCCTGGCTTCTTCACTATCACTTTCGCTATCACGTTCGAGATTGTTGACGCGTTTTTTGTAGCTATACTTTTGTTTTGTGTTCGGCCTAGCCTTAAAATTTGTGCTAGAACTTGCTTTAGGGTGGTCGAGTGATTTTGAAGTTCTTTGCGAATGACTAGCTTTTCGGTACACGGCTTTTAAATGGCCGACAGTGTGGCATCGGCCACATGTATAGTCTCGATATTTACAACGTGTTTTCACGTGGCCATTTTTGCCGCAACAATAGCAAATGAAATCCTTAGTGGATTTAGGCCTACTTGATGTTTTGCCCGATTTTTTAGCTACGTATTTAACAGCTCTAGAATGGCTTCTCAAAACGCTTTGGTCCGTTTCAGCAGATTCTAAGGATAAAGCTAAGGATGTTGTAGCCTTTAAATCCAGAGTCTGCTTCAACAACTCGCGTTGAATGACTTCTGATTGGATCCCCCCAATTAGGCGATCCCTAATTATTTCGCTGTTAATATCTTTAATTTTAGCGAAGTCAAAATACTTCGTCATTAGCTTTAATGCAGCTAAATATTCACCGATACTCTCATCTGATTTTTGCGATCTTCTAAAGAATTTAACACGCTCAGATACCACGGAGGGCTTTGGCTCAATGTCGTCTAAAACTTTTTTAACGAGCTCATCAAACGTTAACGAGTCGGGCAAATCAGGTGAGAGGATATTCAGAATTCTATCAAACATTTTCTGGCCTACAGATGTCATTAGAAAATTAACTTGCTTGGTTGCTGGTATTTCTTTAGCTAAAAAATAGTAACGAATTCGACTGGAGTATTTCTCCCACGTGTCTGACTCGCAATCGAATTCCGAAAATAAACCAGCGGTTTTAGACGAACCCATGTTGACGTCGTCTTCACTATCACTAGATTCAAAATTTAGATTTAAATTAGAACTAGTTTCATTAACGCTTGCGTTCACTACTGAATTATTTTCAGTTTCACTTTCACTGCTAATTTTAGCAGTTACAGGTGGTTTGCTACCGACACCTGTCTTTGGCATAAGCCTAACAAAATTAAATTTAATTAAATTTAGTTACAATCCTGTTTAACATGCAAGGATTAAACTGGAATAATGAAGACTACCGGTCACTTATTCAAACACAGAAATAAATCAAGTTTGACTGTAGCCTACCTAGTTGTATAAATTTTGACTGTAGCCTACCTAGTTGCCTACAAGTTAAATTTAAAGGAACTAGGCTTTGAGAAAAAAAAATGTTTTACGTTCACCATTTGCAACGTTTTACAAAACAACACTTCTGGCCTAAGCCTCAGCACAGACCAGATTTCACTAAGTTTGAGCATAAACCTACGGTGTTAAATTTTACACCGGCACACACTAGCCCGAATATGGGCAATGGCACAATCGAATTTACAAGGGTTAATTTAGCAGCACATTTTTCGAACCTTCAGGTTTATAATACTGCCTGTGCGGCCATGCCAGTGCGTCACTTTAGAACAATGCCAAGGTACAATTAACCATAATAAATCCAAATGCCCACTTCGGTTCTAGTTGGTAAGGTACTAAATTCAACTATTATCATTTCGTACCACACAGCACTACCACGACAAAATAACACTGTTTGAAAAAGTTTAAACTCTGATAGGAATTCAGAGCACTAATTTTCATTGCCAAAATGAAAAAAATTTGCAACTTACCACAAATATGGAGCAAAGGTGTGGTAAGACCTATCAGTTTAAGCTTAAGTTTTTAAAGATTACCAAAGGTACCGGACTCATCGCCAACTGTAATGTCCTGGGCGGGGACACACCTAAGCCCAGCGTGGGCACCAATGGTAATAAACACACGGACTACCAGAGTGTAGGCTACAGCTGATAAAGACAGCGAATTTCCTGTTTACTTCTCTTTAAATACAATTGTAACAGGAAGTCATGTGATGCAACTTAATACTATATACAATTATGGAATAGCCTATTAGTAGTTAAAGGGGTATCTTGGTAGGGTTAACATATTGGCATGAAATTGATGGCTGCCATTGTGGAGCACACAAGTGACGACTCCACATAAGCATTTATGAAACAGAGAAGAAACATAAGTTGCTGATCAAGTCAATTTACGTTAGCCCCACTGGTTACCGAAAACCTCGCTACCTAGCACTCTATTGAATAATGAATAATAATAATGAATAATGCGCACAATAATGAATTGTGCGTTAATTGACTTGATCAGCAACTTAGGTCACTTTTTTGTTTCATAAATGCTTGCATCATACGTTTGAGGATTAAACAAATTCTCGATGTATATGATAAGCGCGCGAAGCGCGCCCCCTCAGACGGTGTTTCATACTTGCAAAAGATACTGATAGTCTGGTTGCATGAGGAGCTACGCGGCGAGGTTTGGTAATCAGTGGGGCTAACTAGTGATGACCGTCTGCCAAGTTACGTTGGTTTTAAATTGCCGATGCATAAGAAATAGAGCGTATTTCGGCTTGAATGTTGTTCATTATACACTTTGTTGGTCGATTTTGCCCAGTTCATGGGTTGATCTCACCGAATAAATCTGTAGTGATCGCTTTGTTGGTTTGGTGCGACCAACTTCTCACCTCATGGCCACGTTTTCCTGTTGGTGGTGGGCCCCTCGTCGAATTTCGTCGTTTTCGGGTTAAAAGTCAGACTGTCGGGCGCCAATTCTTGCTGTGATGCGTCGGAGTGCCCATTGCCGACGATCCCAGAAAAGAACGGGACAAGATTGGGACAAACCTTTTCAGTTACAAATGGTTTATTTGCCAGCATTACACAAACCAAGTGCACCCAAGAAGGCCATCTTTCTCTCTCTCTCTCTTCTAAGGGTTCGCCACCAGGTGGCGTGCCGGCGCTTGAATTGGTGAAGGCCAACCGTGTGAAGGATGCGTGGGTCCTAGAGGGCCTTGCTACCTTCACAACTGCAGTTTTATAAAGTGCGGTTTCATAAAATGCAGTTTCTTTATGCTGCAAAGTACAATACCTGTCAATTTTAGCATTGTTGCCTCAACGATGCTGTCCTTGCCTTGAGACTTCAGTTCACGATGGCCACCTTAGCAACCCGCTCGCGCGTGCGCGATCCTCCCTATAAGAATGCAGCCACCATAGGCTTTGGCATCTCTTTGTCTCAAGCCGCCGTCGCGGCTGCTGTCTGTGCTTCGTCCTTCCTTGGTCCCTTCGTCCCGTACGTGGGCCTGTTCAGTCCGGGGCCCCTCCGACCACCCTGCCGGCTTGGTTTGCCGTCGTTCCACCACGCGACACAGCCTGTCGCTCAGGATTGAAGTCATCGTGGCTCCCTTCCCGTTGTCTCCCGGGATCGCCCCACCATTGTACGGCATCCTTATTTCCTGCCCGGCACGACACGCCTAGTTGTCTTCTGTGTTGCCCTGGATTGAAGTCAGCGTGGCTCCCTTCCCGTTATCCCCCCGGGATCGCTCCACCCCTGCCAGGCACCTCTTTTTCCGGCTCGGAACGACACGCCTAGTTGTCTCCTGTCGTCACCCTGGATTGAAGTCGCCGTGGCTCCCTTCCCGTTGTCTCCCGGGACCGCCCCTCATTTAAAAAAAAAAAAGAGGGGGAAAAGAACCTTACTTTGTCCGATCCAGTACGACACGCTTACTTGCCTTCCGCCGTCATCCTAGATTGAAGTCATCGTGGCTCCCTTCCCGTCGTCTCCCGGGATCGTCCCATTCTTGAACTGCATCCTTACCTCGTCCCAGCCGGCACGACACGCCTAGTTGCCTCCTGTCATCGCCCTGGATTGAAGTCATCGTGGCTCCCTTACTGTCGTCTTCCGGGATCGTCCCACTCTTGAACGGCATCCCTACTTCGTCCCGGCCGACACGACACACCTAGTTGCCTCCTGTCGTCGCCCTGGATTGCAGTCATCGTGGCTCTCTTCCCGTCGTCTCCCGGGATCGTCCCACTCTTGAACGGCATCCTTA